>JBCJKH010027108.1:0-17068 GCA_039877255.1 Loriculus beryllinus | reverse complement strand
AAAAAGAGATCAAACGTGAAAAGCATTACTGCAGTTATATTTTTCCTATGGCTAAAAGACTGTCAAAATATGATCTTTTTGAGCTTTTAATTAAATATTAATACAAACGGAAAGAAAAGTATCCCAGTTAGTTGCTTTCCTCAAGCACTAAATACACAGCATGAAAGTGTATGCACAAATTATATTATTTTCAACAAATAAAGCTTCATAATATAAATTTTTTTTTTTAAGTGTACATCTTACATGTGAGCAAATGGAAACAGATGTAGTGGCAATTCTACATCTCATTAGTCTGCATAGTGTCTTGAAGGTTATAATCTTAATTTCAGGCATCCGGTACTCTTATCCTCCTCAACACGCACATTCAATTAAAATCTCTTCCTTTCTAAGAGCAGCTTTCACAAAAGAATGGATTCAACATGTTATCCTGTGAGATCCTGAATCAGAGCTGTAAAAGTGTTAAGGAGAGCATGACATGCACCGGTATTGCCAGATGTAAGTCTGTCTCAGTGCCTTTCCAGTTCAGAGATGGTCTGCTGAGTACATATGTACTGCTGAAACTCTCAATTTATGGTATGAAAACATTTAAGCTGTAATTTTTAATTAACTTTGTCAAAGAATCTTTAAAGCATAAATAAGTTAAATATTTAGGTATATTAAAAAACATAATAAACAGAAACCCAACAGAAAATAATTTTCACTACTTTGTGATTTTCTTTCCTTAAATAAATTGATAAAATCAGAGCATTATTGCCACTATCCAAAACAAATCAGCAACAAATACTCCCTAAAGACAAATGCAAGCTACAAATACTACCTCAAGACAAATGCAAAGAGGGAGAAAATATGCACAAATTGATCCCTGTGTTACAGAAATTCAGAACTGACTTTTACAAGCTTCCAGCTTAGCCTTGCTGGCCACAAAGCAGTCTTAATGCTGGGAGTCACCATGAATGCATCTCACTAAAGTCAGCAGGACCCCTCATATGAGCGCATGCAGTCATTTGCATCAAGTATTTGTAGAAGGCAGCTCCTTGCTCAGATGTTACACATGATAAAAGACATGTTAGCCCCAGCTATGGTGGGGCCTCTGCAGATTTGTTATGTTCTGTGTAGTGTTTGACAGGTGGCTACATGACCTAGCAATATTTACCTCACACTTGAAGACTTTCAAACTTTCAGTGAACTCCTGGTTAAAAGAAAAGCAAATGAGGAAGAAAAAAAAGTGGGGATAGGAGGTTTGTTGGGGGGGGTGGTAGGGCAGGGAGAAGAGGGAGACAGTGTATTCAGTAGCACAGCATCCAGGAGACCTAGATTTCAATTCTCATTTTCTCTCACCCCTCATATTGGAAAAGCTGTTGAGGCAGCTGTTCAGTGTTTCCTGCCATTTGGTTGCCATTCAGCAATGGTCTCTACATGAATTGGTGGTGGTGCTGATGAGAACCAAACAGCCAATCTCCTTTCAGTTCTCAACAGTAATAAAGATGCAAGGAGGATCCTTGGCAGTCTGAGATGCTAGGAATCCTATCTCAGAGTCCAAACAGTATATTTATGTCAGCATTTCTAACTGTACTATTTTACCATGAGTCTTGGTATGTGCATTTCCTTTAACATCCCTATCTTGGAATGGTGTGATTACTTTTCAGCTTTAGCTTTCAGTTACAGAAGTTTCTTTTCTGGTTGTACAGAAAACGTAAAAGCAAGTTTAAACCTGTGAAAATGTGAAAGTTTGATGTTTCAACATTTTTTTTACCTAATATATAAGAAAACAACTGAAGATGTAAACAACCATCCATACATGTTATTCAAAGCTGCTCCTTGTGCTTAAAATATGTACTTAAATATAATTTCTAATTTGTTAATCAATTTAACAAAATCACTATTCTCCCATTTTTAAGTAAAGAGAAAAAAAGAGAATTGCATGTTTCCCTGTCATTCCTTCTTTCTCTGCACTGTAAAGGTAGAGATAACTGCAAGTATTTTTGTAGTCTGTGCCATTTCATCAGCATTTCTTAGGAAATGAGCTAATCATCCATCGGAAATGTTAATCTCAAAAATGCTTCCAATAATCCAGTGTAAGATTGCAAGCATTAGAATTTATAATAAGTTTATTTTATTTTAAAATAATTGTTTAGCTATGAGTGGAATTTCTGACAAATGCATGTCCTTGCATTCCAAAGACATCAAACAAACACATACTGCTATCTGCATCCATCTTGTTTGCTAAATTTGTGTAATTCCTGCTGAAATGCACCTGTTACATCCTGAGGCCCTTCTTCTCCTAATCACTCAAACACCCAGAAGCAGTCCATGGCTTCCTGCTAGCCCAGATGGACACCTTTTTATTTTCCAATAGAAATTAGAGCTCAGAGGAATTGCTGCTTGCTTAAGTCTCAGTCTGGTTGAAAGTCATTGAGCCATAGTGAATCTTGACACTAAACTGGAAAGTGCTTCAGGCTGTTCTGGTCCAGGCATGACCATTAACATGTGAAAAGTACATGCTTCAGATATTTATTTTGCAAGATATTTGCACAAAAGGATGGCTCTAGACATGCATCCTTAGAAATATGCAACATAAGCGTTTTGAGGCCTTAATCTACAGCAACGCCACATGAAGAAGTTACCATTCCCTGCTTAGCTGTCATACCTGTGAAGAAAGCATCAAATGAGACCACAGAAATAGAGAGGACTGCACCCAGAGCCTTGTGTGCCCAAAAGATGAGCTCAAGCAATGAGCTATAATGAAATGACTTTATGGACATTCTTTTGTGCACATACTTAGGTGCAAAATTAGAAGTATTCTGATGTATCCTAAATATTCTGATTCCTTTTCCCCTGAGAATTAAGAAAAACACATAGGTAGTTTATATATTTGAAAGCCCTAAAAAGTGGTTAATGCATTATTTATGAAATTACAGATGACAGTTAAAATAGTGGGTTTCTTCAGCTCAAGCGGTCAACTTTGGTGAGCTAGGTTAAATTAGAATATAAAGGTATTAATGATGGTACTTTTGCACAGAAATGTACTACTTTCGGATATTGCACAGGATATGTTAAAAGTTACCAATAGGAGTTGCTCAGCCCAAGGCAGAGTTTGATTCAGCTGCGTCCTCCTGCAGCTGGCTATAGGGCCATGATCCTTCTCTTTAATTAATTCTTTAACAGCTGTTTAATGAAAACAAATTTAACAGAGGAAAAAGACTTTACAGTCTTTTGTTCCTGGCTGAGTGATTTCATCACTGGGCAATAATTAGGCTTTAAATACCCCCCTAACCATCTAATAAAGGAGCAACATCCTATTGTCTTATATTACTGTCATGAAATTGAGTGCAGTGGAAATAAATCAACTTGTTTAATATCACAGAATACATCTGTAGCAAAACTAAGCGTTTAAGTCTACCTTTCCTAACTCCTGACATATTAACAGCACCATCCTTCTCCTTCTTAGGTTATCTGAAAACACATTAAAGACCATTTAGTATAACTGGACACTAAGCTGATAACATGCTTTAAAAAACTAATGATAGCCATTTAAAAGAAAAATGCCACTGTTTTCTGGAGTGCCACATTTTTCTAACTGATGGGAATACCCTAGAAGAGGTCATCATGTGAAATTTGTTCTAATGAGGTATCGTGATTTAAGTCCAGTCAGTAACTCAGAACCAGGCAGCTGCTTGCTCACTCCCCCGCCTTCCTCCCCCTGCTCCAAGAGGGATGGGGTGGAGAATCGAAAGAATGTAACTCCCACGGGTTGAGATAAGAACAGTCCAGTAACTAAGGTATAACACAAAACCACTGCTGCTACTACCAATAATAATAATGATGAAGGAAATAACAAGGGAAGAGAATACAACTGCTCACAACCTGCTGACCGATACCCAGCCAGACCTTGGCAGTGATCTAACCCTTCCAGGTAACTTCCCCCAATTTATATAGTGGGCATGATATGCTGTGGTATGGAATACCTCTTTGGCTAGTTTAGGTCAGGTGTCCTGTCTCTGCTTCCTCCCGGCTTCCCCTCCTCCCTGGCAGAGCATGAGACTTAGAAAGGCCTTGGTCAAAGTAAACATTACTGAGCGACAAGTTAAAACATGGGTGTTATCAGCTCTGTTCCCAGGCCGAAAGTCAAATACACAGCACTGCACCAGCTACTAAGGGGAAAAATGACTGCTACTGCTGAACTGAGGACATATAGCTACTACTCTTCAGAATATATCTGAGTAACACAAAACTTTCCTCAACATGGGAGCTTCCTGTTTGTTGCTTTCATTGTCATCACTACTCTACAAAAAAAAAAAAAAGCTTTAAAAATTCCACCAAAAAAAAATTGTAAAATATCATGTCATGGCTTGACTTTGCGAATGAAGATTAGGGAAGGGCTTTACCCATGCTTGCTACAAGCGTGCTGATGACTGAAAAGGCCAATGTGAGATAGGCAAATCCAGTTGCAAAAGGCACAGTGAAAGGTCTCCTTTGGTGGTATAGGCAGGGTGCGATTCTTTCTATGTTGTCTTTTCCCCTAGAGACTAGTTCTGCGTGAGTTCTCAAAGGAGACAACGGCATTATGTATGGTGTGCCTCCAAACCTCCCGACTGGACACCAAGGTGGACCACTGATGGTAGTCAATATGGCCAAGTCTAAGGTATTGTTTCAGGGAGTCCTTATATCTCCTCTTTGGGGCACTTCTCTTATGGCAACCGGAGGCAAGTTCACCGTAAAACACGATCTTAGGGAGCACCGTAAAACATGATATTAGAGATCATCCTAGAGATGTGTCCTGCCCAGCGCAGCTACGATTTCAGCAACAGATTCTAATGCTCGCGTTCCAGAGAGTGACAGTGACCTCCATATCAATTTTCATCCAATTCCCAATGTGCCTAAAATCTGTTGGGATCTCTATTTTGGGGATCTCTGTATGTTATCTATATATCTAATCTTATTTGGAAAAGTGGCAAGAATTACCATAGAGGTGAAACTTCTTATGTTTGTGTTTATGGCCATTGCTCCTCGTCCTTTTGCTGGGCACCATTGGAAAGAGTTTGGCACCATCCTCTTGACAACTGTCTTTGAGATATTTGCATGCATTAATGAGATCCACTCTCAGCTTTCTCTAAGCAGGACCATCTCCTGCAATCTTTCCTTGTAAGAGAGATTCTCCAAACCCCTAATCATCTTTCTGGCTCTCCGGTGGACCCTCTCCAGTACCATATTATCGTTCTTGTGCTGAGGAGCCCAGAACTGGACACAGTACTCCAGATGTGGCCTCACTGGGGCTAAGTAGAGGAGGAGGATCACCTCCCTTGACCTGCTGGCCACACTCTTCCCAATGCACCCCAGGATACTGCTGGCTCTCCAGAAGTAAGGGCACACTGCTGGCTCATAGTAAACTTGTCATCCACCAATACTCCTGTGTCCTTCTCAGTTGAACTGCTCTTTGGTAGGTCAGCTCCCTCAAAATAAAGAAATAATTTTGGTGATACATATTCACTGTTCTGCTTAACAAAGAAGAAATTTATACCATGCATATTTAGTCATAATAAATTATTTACTGTGAATTTTACCTTAAAAAATTCCATTTTCCTTCAGAATCTCAATATAGTCTTATATTCACCCTTCCCTTATTTACAGTCATTCTGATGTTCATAATCAATCTACGAAATAGTTTTAGAGTGTAAGGTAAAATATATTGTTACTATTAAAAAATGTATATTAATAAAATCTGCTTTATTGCAGTGCAGTTTAGCTCCAGTCCTCCACTGTACTACTGACCTCTTCTAACAAAAACTGCTTGAAGACACAGCTATATACTCTGCATATCCTATAAAACAAATTAATATCTAATAAAGTATTTGTCTCATAAAGTATTTGTCTACTAAAGAACAAACTACCACCAACTTGTATTCTAATTTGCTCATCAGATTACATTATAAATGATTAGAATTTTAAATTTGTTGTGCCTTACAATTATAGAATGTCATGGGTTTAGCAGTAGCAGTCATTTTTTCTTGTTCTTAGTAGCTGGTGCAGCACTGTGTTTTTGATTTTCAGCCTGGGAACAGAACTGATAACACTGATGTTTTTAGTTATTGTCAAATGCTTAGTCTGACCAAGGACTTTATGAGCCTCATGCTCTGCCAGGGAGGAGGGGAGGCCAGGAGGAAGCAGGGACAGGACACCTGACCCAAACTGACAAAGAGGTATTCCATACCACAGCAGGATGTAACTAAGAGTTACCTGGAAGGGCTAGTGCTCTGAGGGTGTCGGACAAGGTATCAGTCAGTGCTCGGTCAGAAAAGGCGGGGTGAGTTATCAGTTGGCGGGTGGTGAGATGATGTATTCCCTTCCCTTGTTATTTCCTTTATCATTATTACTATTATATTGGTAGCAGTAGTGATTTCTGTTATACCTTAGTTACTAAACTGTTCTTATCTCAACCTATGGGAGTTGTATTCTTTTGATTCTCCTCCCCAACCCTCTGGGAGTAGGAGGAGGGCAAGAAAGGAGGGGTTGAGTGAGTGAAAGAGCTATGTGGCTGGGTTTAAACCACGACATAGAAATATACAGTACTATACATACGTATGTATATTTATATACAATAAACCAGAGTTCAGCAAGCTATTGTGACAGGCTATTCTTCTCAATCTTATAAAATTATCTTGATAAATAATTTCTATTAAGAACTTAAATATTATGCTCTCTGAAGCAAACAAAGTATTGCTAACCTTACATTAAATGTCATTAAACTGTCAATTAAGTTGATTTTTTTCACTTTCTTGGTTTTCCCCCATGATTGCAAAAAATTCTTAGAATTGGCCTGAAACTACATTAACCTCTGCCATAGTTATTTCAGTCTCATAATGGATGGATTTTTGCCTATGTAGTTTTACACATATGGATGACATGAGCCTCACCTTCTGGGGATAGGATGGCAACATCAAAACGGAGTCACATTGCATTTCTAATAGCAGAATAATACTTTTGTGAGAACAAATGTGTTAATCCAGAAGAAAATCATAACAATTTACTGGAACTGAAAAAGCAGCTGGGACTTTTGGCAAATGTTTCTATTCTTGCCTGCCGTTGAGTGTTTATTCCAAAAGCATCTGTAGCACTGCAGGCAACATTTTTTTCTGAGTGAAGAACCCTGCGTGTTAAGTGTTGAGTACCTCACATTTCCTTCAAAAAACAGCATGAAAACCTTCCTGATTTTGAAAATTTTTTCTTTATTGTCTTGTAAATGAAGCAGGAGATAAAATCTAATAAATATAAGACTACAAAAAAGCTATATATTTTTCCATTTATTTAGAAATGTGAAGTGACTATTGCATTGACAATAATTTGGGATCATTACACTGACATTCATCTAATATGAATTAGTCTACAGCTAATCTTTTTTTCCACAGTAAAACTTCATTCCCTTTTATGTTAGTTTTCCTTTTCACCTTTATTCCAATATTTAAGTGAAATATGAAACACCCTAAAACTACAGAGAAGAATTTCTTTCAGTTTGGCAGTGTATTGTCAATAAATTCCTTGCCTATTATTTTCTTCCTAGATTCTTGTTAATTATTGAAGCTTAAGTACCTTATGGTAAAGGAAGAAGAGCAAGTAATTCTGGGGAGCATTTAAAGTAGAAAATAACGCAATATTTACTTTAATAAGGTGATTCCTTACAGAAAGCTTTAGAGAGCAGAATAAGGAAAGAAGAATAGACAAAAATAAGAAACAAACTAATAATGTTGCTCTCTGTCTTCTTAGATGGCTTGTTGGCATTCCGATGGAACATTTCTGATAGGGCTTATGGATTGAATTGTAACCGTTCCACTTTACATTCTTGAAAACATGAAGCA
This sequence comes from Loriculus beryllinus, assembly GCA_039877255.1. NCBI lineage: Eukaryota > Metazoa > Chordata > Aves > Psittaciformes > Psittacidae > Loriculus > Loriculus beryllinus. The sequence goes on along the minus strand of JBCJKH010027108.1, from coordinate 9,218 downwards.
AGCTCCTTGAACCAAAACTTCCAAAGACAATTTCTAAACTGCTGAAATTTTAGTCCTTAAATTTTACAGCCTTAAAACGTTTATTTAGTTTTTTCAGCACTTCTAATGGCTACAGGACACATCTGGGGGAAATATACATCAAGTCCTCTGATCTTTCAATACAAGCATACTGTTACAACACAAAACCAAGTTACGTTTGTTCACAGCCCTTCTCTCCTACACTGCTTCTTTTCCAGAAAATGTCTTCAGAAAGACTTTTCATTGTAACTACTGAAGCAGTACGGCATCTGAGTTCTATTTCTCTTCTGGAACAAAATAAAATTTCTTCAGTAATTTTTTGCAGGTGGAGTCACCTTCCTCAAGTGTCTTTGTTTTTTGTTTGTTTTTTGTTTGTCTGTTTGTTTTTGTTGTTGTTTATTTGTTTGTGGGATTTTTTTGTTGGTGTTTGTTTTTGGGGGGGTTTTGTTTGGGGTATTTTTTTGTGTGTATGTGTGGTTTTAAGACAAGCACTCTACACTTTTTTCTAATTTGCATCCTAATTTAGAAGCAAATACTTACAAATATATAAGAAAATCATAAGCATAGTAGCCATCTCTTCTGCTGTTTTCCGTTCCACTTCTTTCCAGCTCAATACTTAAATAAGCACTGAAGAACAGGTATTGAAAGAGGGAGTAATCTAACTTCAGAAGCCTTAATCCTGATGAAATAATGAACACCTGAAAATAAGCTGGTCATTTAATCTGAATACTGAATATTTCTTGTGTTTAAAATTATCCGGATATTTGATTCAAGGTAATATCTAGTTTCAGGAGACTACAAGTTCTCCATAGCTTCTAAAACTGATGCTCTTTCTGAGGTTTCTGTCAGACAAAAAAAAAAAAAAAAGAAATGCCTGAAGTAAAAACAGTTCTTCCTAAAAAAACCCATAATCATCCGACTTCATTCTTCCGTTACTGAAAAATATTCCAAGTAATTCAAAGTTCTGCCTCATCCCTTTGTTTTTTGGCACTGCTGTGACCAATTATTTAGATGATCTGAGATAGTAACATGGTGGGAAACAATTTCCTTTTTTATTATATTTTATTTTTGTGCAGGGCTAAACTATTGATGCCATGGGAAGATTAACTGTCCATCTAAAGTCGGCAACATAAGTAAGAAATCACTTCATTTGACAAGAGATATAATATTGCCTGGTTCATGTCTATAAAACAAGCCAAGGTGATCTGTCATGATGATTTCTTGTAAGCATGAGAGTATTGCTCTTTCTTACGTATGTTATTACTCAACATTTGGAGTTCAGCAGATTTTATCAATCATGAGAAGGAACTTCCTGTAAGGAACTGTTTAATTGGATGGAGTCCTGTTATTTCTAAAAAATATTGGTTTAATCCTGATCATTGAACAAAACAGATAAAAAGAGATTTGGAACTGTGAGCACAGAAACCCTGATCTAAAACTCTCTAGAGACAGCCATGTCCCTGCTATTTGCCAAGTGATAGGCTTTGGTTTTCAACCTTTCTTTGCACTCGCTTTTGAGTGATGTAATTTATATTTCTCCCACAAATGTAATATCCATCAAACAATATCTGTGAAATATTTCTACGCATATAGCTCACTTTCTAATCAACCCTCTGTCTTTGGTATTTTTTTTGCCTTGACACTGCAGTCCTCATAAAAAGAACATTTCAAAGCTTTATTAATGTAAACATTAACAGAGTGACTATCCTCAGACCATTTTGAAATATTTGAACAATTCAGATTGTTTCATATCCACGGTGGTTTAATATCTTCCAAATTGAAATGTTTAGGTGGTATTAGGAAGACAGATAAATTATTTTCTCTTTTTAAGCTTTTTTAACATGTTTAATGTAAATCTACAGTTGCAAGGAGAGAACTGACAGTCTGGAGCAATAACATCTTTAGAGGCCAGTCAGTTGTATCTTCCATATTACGTTAAGTAATTGGAAAATGTTATGATTGAAAGTAAAAATCATGTATAAAACCCCCATGGTTTCTGAAGTAACGAATGAATAATGGAACAGAATAAAAAAAGAGGATGAGAAAGCTATTTTGAGAAAAACTGAGGTACATATGTAGCAAGCAGGTAGAATTAGGACTGGATGCATTAATGTGTTGATCTATCAGTAGTTAAGAGTTTGATCAGTTCAAGAAGATTAGTAATAGTATCTTCTATCAGGCTATAGAGATTTGACTGAAAGGAAAAAGAAATCTGCTTCAGAACAAAATTATGTTACCTGCCTTAGTTACAGATAAAGTTGCAATTAGGTTAAATAGGTCTACATGCCCTTTACAGTGATGGCTAACACTGCTAAGAATGTATTCATCCTCAGAATGTTTGAAGGCTTTTAAGGCAAATATAAAAATTCTCTTAAATACTCAAAATTCTCTTTCTTTATTTTACTGTTGATTCAACACTTCACGATGTAAAATCACAGATAACTGGAACAAAATACAAACAATTTTAAATAAGTCTTCAAACACTATTATCAGAAAGCTAAGCAAACTGATACCACGTTTATTTCTGCTTGTTAACACTTAGTGTGACTAGTGTTAGGTATAATAAAGTCTTTTAATGGTGCTCTAAAAAAAAAAAGGATTACAAAAGAAGTAAAGCAAAAAAACCCTCCTTTCCACACACAAGCTTCCAGACTGATGTTATCTAAATATGGACAAATAAAACTTGGGAGCTAAGTCATCATTGGCTTCCTGAACAGTTAGTGGAAAGATTATTCTAGCAAGGAAATGATTTCACCAGCTTTTTGATAATTTGTTCCTATAGTTACAAATGTGTAATACTGTAGATCTAATTTGTGGGTAGCCAGATTTTGGCAAATTCTGTTAGCACAGGGCTTATATTTATTTATGTAGAAACTTTATCTTTCAAACAATTTTTATCAATATTTTCAAGGTATATCTCTACCATCAGGGTAACAGATGGTCAATGATGCTGATAAATTTGTAACATAAATAAAATAGCACAGATGCAAGGTCTTGAAAAATATTTGCTTTCCCCTTATTTATTCATGCTTTACCGGAGACAAGTCTACAGTTAAAATTTTCTAGCAAAGAAAATTATTTTAATATGAAGGAGTGACTTATATATTTTTAAATTCTAAAATTAAAAGAAGTCATAGTTTTAACATGGCTTCTTCATTTTACACAGCACTCCATCCAAGGATCTAGGAGGAGAATGAATCAGTTTTATTTCTTTATTTCCAACTGATTAACTGAAAGAACTGACATGCTAGTACTACAAGAGCTGTGTTTTTCTTCCAGTTGGGAAGAGTTGCATCATGTTTTGTGATAATGGTCTGAGAAATGTTATGGACGTTATGAAAATAGGAAGTACTAACAGCAGTTCCTGAAGGATATGGAGCTCTTTGCTAAGAAACCAAAAACCACTAACAAGCTGTAGAAGTACTCTCTCCTTATGACTGATGCCTTCTCAGAAACAATATTATAGCCATCGCTCATATTTTTCTTTCAAATCAAAGGATATGAGGCAATATAACTGAGGGTTTTATTTGCCTCAAGCATTTGCAATTGAAAAGAACGCTTCAGGCCTGATCGACTACTTTCTGAATAGATTTTTACTGTTTCATCCATATAAGTTATGCAGTAACTACTTAAAAAAGAAAAGAAAATTTCTGTTTCTTGCAGTGATGCATAAAGAGAGAGAACAGAGAAAAAGGGTTTTTTTCAGTCACAAAGTAACAACAGAACAGGTAGATGTCTTTTGTCTCTTTTTCTCTCACTAAATATGAGCCACAACTTTAGCATCTTGTTACCTGTCATAAAACAACTGCTATTTGTCCAAAGTTACGCAGAGTGCATACCTGAGATATTAGCTATTATTTACTACACAGATGTGTATAATCTACCACATATTCTGTATTTGTCCAGAGTTTGTTTCTTCTGCTGGTAATGACTTCCTCATTTTTAATATTAATGTTTGATTTTGAACATAATATATAAAAATCAGTGTCAAAAAGCAAAATAATGTGACATATACGTTAATGAGCCAAAATAGAGAAACCTGTACATTAAGTCTTTTCTCTGAAGTTTATTACAAAATCAGACTTTGACTGCTGAGAGAACAGTTACCTATTCTGAAAACATGTTCTAGAATTATTTACTGAATTTTCATCAGTTGGGATTAAAGAAACTTAAATATAACCAGTAATAGATATAAAATTACTAAGATCAACAGTTAACGTGAGTTTGTTCCATATAAGAAAAACAAGACTGGGAAGGAAAAAAAAAAGCTTAAGGTTTAGCTAAATAAAGACATAAAGGCATAAACAGAGATAAATTTACTTGAACAGCTGGGCATAAATTTGACATTAATAAACTCAAGCTCTAAGCTACATAGTGTCCTGTTTTCAGAGCACAGAAGTTCTGAAACTACTTTCAGATGGATTTCTTGACCTACTATTTTTTATTTAATAACACTGAATATAGTAATGAATACATGCGTGTACCTGTAACTACTGGAAAAGACCACAGATCCTTATCATTCCTTTGTTAAAAAATACGATTAAATCAAATCAAATCCATCCATCCCTGTTATTTAATAAAGACTTCTCAGCAAGGGTAATATATCTTCAAAAGTCAGCACTCAAACTGCTCTCAGTATGTAAATAATACATCTGCTCTCAGTATGTAAATAATTTTCAAATTAAAAGCATGTATTCTCTCTTTTCCTAGTCCCAAATGGCTGATAATTAAAACAACCCCAAACATATTCACAACCAACAATTTTCTTTGGTCATGAGTTGAATTTTCAGTAAGAAAGGTAAGGATAGAAGAAAATACATGACTGAAAGTATCCACTTCTATTTCAGAAAAAACCATGATTTTGTTCCAATATAATTTTGAAAGCACTTTAAGCTACTTCAAATGAACTTCAAATAACAAAACCCATGCTACTCTCTGCATTTCACTTACACTCTTTGTATACTAAATTTGGTATTTTTCCTTGTTCTTTCCTCCGTAATGTGTTTCTATTTTTCTTATGCATAATTCAAAGACCCACACAACATTTCATAGTTGTCATCTGCACTTCAGATACTGCTTTCATACTCATCTTTCATTGAGGAGGCCTTGGGGCTTTTTCTTCAGTAGATTTAAGGAACATTATATCATCACTTGATGATCTTTAATTTACTTCACACCGTACAGACTCATGGTTCTTTTAAATTCAATAAAACACCAAGCCATCTCTTAACCTTTGGAGAAGCTCCATTTCTCAAAATCACATTTCAAACAACAGGAGCAAAAAGAACAAATGTAAAAAAGAATGAGATTCACAATTTTCCTAAATAACATTTTATGATAATTTTTTTGAGAGAGGAAGACATCTGACAGCTTCGTAACATTTTATTGTCATACCGCAACTAGATTATTAAAGTTTAAGATAAAGAAGTTTCCTGTGAACACACATACATACATGTGCACAAATATGTTTAGTTCTTTCCTCCTGTCACACTTCTGATGCTTTCCAGAGAGACATGAATATCCAAATAAATCAGGTTTGATCTAATATTTTAATTGGTTTAAATTTAGACTTAGCATGTTCATTTCCCTTAACTGTCAACTTTCTAGGTCTTGTTAGTATATCCCCTTAAATTTAATTTACACATGAAAACATTACACTGAAATCTACAATTTTTCTTTTTTACTACTTGGATAACAATATAGACATTTGAATTGGAAACTTTGGAACATTATTCTCAAAGTTAAGTTGGTAGAGACTAAAAGGCCTGAAATGGTCACAGCAAGAATTCATGGATAAATATAGACAGTATTGCTCTATTTTCTATTTATGCAATTTTCAGTTTGCCTCTTTCTCATTTCCATGACTGTAGTAACAAAAAGTAAAGCCTACCATAAATGTTACAAGCTTTGCTTGAGAAAATAACTCTAACTAGGGTTTGATGTCATCATAAACAATGAAGAAATGTTCTATCATCAGTTTAGTACCATATAGACTATTGTTTTCGAGTACCTAGCATGCTGTTAATTTACTGTAAGGATAACCAGTAATTAAATCTAGGTGTTGTGGTTTAACCCCATCCAACAACTAAGCACCACACTTACTCCTCCACGTTGGATGGGGAAACGAATCAGAAAACTGAGAATTCATGAGTTAAAGACAGTTTAATAGGTAAAGCAAAAGCTATATGCTCAATCAAAGTGAAACAAGGAATTCGTTCACTTCTTCCCATGGGCAGGCAGGTGTTCAGCCATCTCCAGGAAAGCAGGGCTCTATCATGCTTACCTGTTATTTGGAAAGACAAGCACCATCACTGCAAGCTTCCCCCTTTCCTTTTTCTTTTCCCCCAGCTTTACATTGCTGAGCAAAAAACCCGCTTAACTAAAAACGCTTTTACTTTTAAACACTTTACTTTTTAAGACTTCTGGTTAAATATTTTACTGTTTCATATTAATGTCTTAAAAAAAATTCACCTCTTTAGTAATACACCTGTTTAATAATAAAAGAATACACCTCTTTAGTAATAAAAGAATACACCTCTTTACTAATATTAATGTGTATTAAGATGTATTCTTTCTTAAGACATTAATATGAAACAGTAAAATTAATGTGTTACACATTAATATTAGTAGCAGAATAATTGCAGGAATCATGCTCATGTTCTGCTCACTAGAAGTGTATCTCAATGACATTTAAGAGAACATAATTTCATAAATGTACAGATGGGAAAATTGAGACAACTGAAGGATAAACTGTTCCTCTGACTTCACTCCTTTTTTGAAATCCTGCTCTGCACTCAGAGCTGGATCAAGCTCAAAACCTAACATGAAGGACTATGAACTGTCATGAAGATTTTGTACCTATTCTTTCAGCAAACACACAATGAGTATGCATGTACTGGTCAGCCAGAAATTCTTGTGGTTTTCAGTGTCCACAGAGGTGTGCGGCAATCTTTTTTCTCTTCTTGTACAAGTGCAGAAGTCACACAGTACACTCTCTTCAATACTTTTCACAACTGAATTAGCTAGAGAAATAATTTTCTGCTAATTACTCTCTAGCTTATGATTTAGTGCTGTTTATTGAGGGTCTTAATGACGAACTGTGTGCAGGTTTTTGTTGTTTTGTTGCTGCTGAACAGACAAGCTGGAAGGTGGAAGTGAATTGCTTTTTCCACAGTAAATAATTGAGCACATTCAAGTAGAAAAATTCTCATACATTGTAGAATATGATGGGAGAAGGAATCTGATGGCCACAGGGATAACATAGAATCCTGCAGCTTGACTGAGAGGGGCCAAGAGCCAGGTTTCAGAGGCAAGGAAGAAACTCTCAGAGTGGCTAGAATCTCTGTGCCTTCTTACTAGTATTACACTTCTTTCACAAGAAAAATGGTGGAAAAGGTCATATAAAATTCCTTTACTTTGTTCATGCAAACCTTTCTCTAGTCTAACTTCTCTAGTTAATTTGCGACAGTTTTGTTTTGATGTTTTCATGTGTGTGTTTAGTTTTTTGTTGCGGTTTTTGGAGGGGTTTTTTGTTTGGTTTTTGTTGGCTTTTTTTTTTTTTTGTTAGCTTTTCTTTTCCCTCTGTTTAAAAATGGTTTATTACATAAAATGCAAATTGAGTTTAAAGGATGAATCTTGAGATCTCAAGAGCTGAGTATAGAAAAATATCCTAGTCATCCGTAGCCAGGTTAAGGTCTTGTAATAACATTTTAGATACTATGGAGCCCTGAGCTGTGATTTTATTTCACTAAAAAGACCCAGGCATGACCTTCAGGTTTCCCATTTCATCTGAAGTTTCTTTTCTAAAATCAACATCTAGGTATAGCTTTTGTTTCCCTGAAAGGATTAATGCATTGGGTTTTTTGTGTGGTGTTGAAGTTTATTCTTGTGATTGTCATAAGTTCTGTCACTATAGCCTTAGGGATGAAGGCATTACAAATAGATTGTCCTTTTACCTTATTTGAATAAAAAGCAATAGGGAAGGGCATCTTTAGTGCCACCTTTGCACAAAATGACTGAACCTTTGGTTGAACTGCCCAATATGGAAATAGGCAGTAAAGGTAAAGCCTGCCATTTCCAGATCCCTGAAGATATCTGCTATATGCAGCTAAGATCTGAGAGAGAAACTTTTGCTGGGACCATTTTCCATCTAAGCTGCAAACTGCAAGCCTTCCCTTTCTCTCTTTCCCATTCCTCACTTCAAGAGCTTCTATTCCCTGCCCTAGTCTAGAGATTTCCAGAATATGAAAACCATGCTACTGTGGGAAGTACCAGCTGATGTTCTGGCACAAAGACTCTGCTTTGTATTTTTACAGATTAATAACCTACAAGATATGCTTTCTTGTGATCACACTTTGGCATCAACCATGAACAATGGGACTGGCACATGAACTACTCACAAACTATTTTTTAGACTTTTTAAATGATTTGAAAGTGGCCATGTGTCTTTACTAAACAAGCATTTGAAGGAGGAAAACCTGCCATTTACCAACAGCTGTTTTTCTTCAAAATATGTATGTACATTCTCAACATTCATTTCTATCCCTTTGTCTTGCAACAGTTCTAAAATGTGGAACTTTCTAGCTGGCAGGAACTACAAGGGGTGGCCATGTGGACCACACATAATGTGAATGTATGTGCAAATTCAGACCCAAAAATAATACTATATTAAAAAAAATAAAAAAAAAATCAGACTCACAGTTTTTATGTATAAATAACCACAAGTGTGACTTAGATTCTAGTCACACTATTTCAATTCATGGCTTTTGATGACACAGCCAGCAATACTGGCAACTAGCACCAAATATGACTGTTTAGGGGATATGTGTAATTACCGCTTGGGAAATGTACTGTGGCAATTAAATCCATTCTTACAGGCCCTCAATTAACGATAAATTACAGTTACTACTGACCTGGGATTAATTAAAAACAACAGCCTAGCAACACGGGTTAAATCAAAGAAATACAGGAAAGCCAAATAATCTTTGATAGTTTAATACATCTTAAAATGTGTCTGTCTTTTTCTTTTTGCATAGGAAGACCTTAATAGGAAAATTTCATCAACAATGAAAACAGTCTCACTAAAAACAGAAAGTTTAATCTTTTGTTCAAATAAAAAGCTCATAATTATTTTCCTCTCAACTTTTTTTTTTTTTTTTTTTTTTTTTTTTTTGGGGTGGGACAGGTGTGTGGTAAGTAGG
>JBCJKH010027105.1:0-15372 GCA_039877255.1 Loriculus beryllinus | reverse complement strand
CCGATCTACTTAAAAAAATAAAACCAGACACACTTTTATTCATGGTTTCTACAGAATTTTACATAGAAAAAAAAGATACAAATTAATGCAGATCCACTTGGGCAAAAATAAACTAAAATGTACTTAAAGATGCGACAACTTAATTTCCCCTGCACGAGAAGATATATTGGAGCTGAAAGCTTTAGTTGTCCTGATGCCAGGATACAGCACCAGTAGACTTAATTTTGCTTCTCATAGTCGAATTTAGTCTCAGTTCTAGTATATATATATATCAAACTGTATGTTTATTCTTATTGTTTGTTCCGATTCTGACGTTCCTGCAAAGAGAAGAAAAGTTAGAAGTTAAGATTTGAGTCAAATGAGTAAGCAAAAAGCTCTTAGTGTAACAGCACTAACAGGATCCCAGATAATAAATATAATTATATACTTTAAATCATTGCTGCTATGTTTTAGAAACACATTGTATGTACCTGACGCACCACAGGACTTGATAACTTTAAGTGCAGCTTCAAGCAGAACAGCCGAAGGAATACCTGCATAGACATTTCAAACTGACAGCACATGAAGGTCACAGTAAGAAAGGTGTGGAATATCAGCACTCCTAAATGGAACAGGAACTGCAATTTTCTACTTTTTGGACTAATTTAATTACTGCAGCAGTAGCACAACTAATGCACCAGCAAAAAGGAGATGGTAGACTGGTGAACTCCACAGAACTGCTGTGATTTTGAAGCCCCCATATGACATTGTAATTTATGACAATGGAGTTTAGTCCCATTCAATAAAAGCAGGGATTTGAGCTCTAGAACTTTTGTTCCTAATTCTCCCTGCTTATTCAGCTATGCCGGGAGCCTCTGTAGAACATTTAAGACAGGGGAAAAAATAAAAGTACATCAGGTGGATGTGAAGAAAAGTGATGTGCTTTTGCATGGTCTGATAAAAACCAGTACAGCTGGACTGAATCCTAAAAGCATTCCTGTATGGAAGGCAGGAAGCTCTTGGAAGTCTCTCAAAGTTCCTGCTAACCACAAAACCTGAAGACAGATAAAGGTCATGTCAGGGATACAGGCAGTGATCCCTTGCCTGTGGTAAGTCTTCATCTGAGCAAGCTGTGCTACTAGCAGCAAGCAGCCATGCCCCTGCTCAGAGTTATAGCAGCCCCTGCACAGGGCTTACACTGATGCGTTGAGCAACACCTTACCAAAACAGGAGGGACATGATAACTGTGTCAGGAGCCCCATAAATAGCAGAAGGCACCAAGACAAGCTCAGTAAAATATTCTGCCTTGTCTTTAGCCAGTGTGCTTTTTAGCTAAGACACCAGGCAAACTGATCAGAAAGGGTTCAGCCTCACTGCTTTCCACATCATCCCAATGGTGTTCCAAACACACTGCATAGTGTGAAAGCCACTCTGTGCACTGCACGGGAACGCACCAGCATGGCACCAAATCCTATTTCAAGGAAGAAAATTGTGGAACAGCCAAGGCATAAACCAGTCAACTCCTAAACTACCACCTTCAGGTTTTACTTGGAATCTTTCTGTATAAGATTAATTTCCAAATTGTTTCTGTGGCAGTGGAAAGCTTAGCTGCAAATATACCAAACACAATACAGGTAAGAGGCTGTGTCTGCTGCTTCAGCTGGCCACACTGTAACTTCAGAAGAGTAAATAACAGAATATATTGATTTCTGCCTCCAGCAGAATAATAGTAATTTTATTACGAAAACTGAAATATTCAGTCACCAAAGTCTAGCATAAATTCTTAATCCTTGATTTAAGATAGAATTAAATGGTTGTTTTACCAAATCAACAAACAAACCATGTGAAGTGCTATAATTTGCTTTGAAAATCTACATTCCTCCTATCTTTTAACTACTGACTATGATGAGCTGCCAATAAAAGTCTTATCTTAGTGACAGAGTATCAGAACATAGTAGGAGGTGTATGTTCTTAGTGAAAAAGAGCTTATGGCTGCCTGGTATCAACCCCATTTCCAGGCTTCTAACAAAGTACTTGTACCATCCCAATTTCATTTTTAAGGCGGCAAATGTTCCTCTGCTTCACTGCCCATGAGCCCATTCTTTCCCACTGCCACCTCCCATAACATTTCTGTGTAGTCATTAGCAGAATTCCACTTTCTTTAAAAAAATCCAAGTTTCCCACTCTCCTGGACTAGTCCCACATAACCAGCAGACTGTCACTGAGACTTCTACCTGGTACCTAGAAGGCATATGTTCATGGCATTCAGAGACTCAGCTCAGGCTTTATAACTCAGTAAAAAGTGCTATTTATTAAGCAGGTTATCAAGCAGTTCCTCCTGCCTTGCTCCTTGTTTCACTCTCACGGAACTAATCTGAGTCTTCCTTTTAAAGTGTCTGAACACATATAAACTGACAGGGAAGAAACTGATGCAACAACTCCTCGTGCTCTTGAGCATGGCTGCTTTTCAGAAGCTGCAACTTTCATTCTCTTCTTTACTGGTATTTAGCACTACTGCAAGCAACAACAGTTTAATAAGCAACTAACAAAGCTGTGTTCATTTTGGTTCTGAAGATCCATCCTGAGCCTTCGCTGTCTCTCCTCTCCAGCGGAATTCTGGCATCTCACAGTGCTGCACACTTCTCCTTCATGACATTAGTGTGTGCAGTCTTCAGACACAGGAAAAATGGGGTTCCACAGAACCTGCAGAAGCTTTCATTTTGGAGACACTCATCCCTGTCAAACTCCCCCGCCTTTCACCTCAGTCTGAGGCAGTGGTTAACTTTCCTACTAAACTTTATTTGATAAGGTCAGTGGGATGAAAGCATTCATCTTCTGACACAAAATGTTTTATTTATATCAGGAAACACAATTAGTATTAACCTGAAGATAGAAATGGTTTTTAACTCCTGTTTTGGAGGAAAGATGTATTTAGCTAAGACACCAGGCAAGTTCTGCAGCAGTGAATGTGTTCACAGAAAGCACACTGAAAGGAAATACTCAATACTAGAAGAAAATGGGTATTTCTAAGTGCCAACACACACTAGCTAACACCTTACAATTTAATCATCTAAAAGGAAAAATGACAAACATGGTGGGTAAAGAGCCTTCCAAGATAAGAGCATGCAGCTCTTCCAATACTACACCATGTGTAAAACTTGGAACAGCGAATGCCTTGCCACAGACCAGAGGTGACAGCAGCAGCCCAGTCCTGTAGCTGTGACCAGTCAAATACAGACCTATGCAGATGAGCTGTGGACAGTCCATCAGCCCATCTGTCCCACCACAGGTGATGCAATTAAAGCCACAGAAACATGCAACAAATTTCTTTTCCAAACATGCCTCTAGGGAACACGAGGAATTAATGACACATTGTACCGTGTTTGCTTTTTAAAGAAGCTTTCTCACACACCTTTCAACTTGTTTTATGTTTGAAGAGCACGAGCTTTTATCACAGAGGTTGCCTACTTTGTGACACTGCAGTGGCCTGGAAACTGCCTGAGGAGGGTCAGGAGAGATTTCATACCACTATTTTCTATTTCATTCCAGACACAATATCCTTCTATCACTCCCTTCCCAGGTTCTGGGTCACCAGAGCGGGTTCAAATAGCTTATTAAGATTGCAAATCAAAAGCTGGATTTCGCATCCCAGCATGACCAAATCTTCCCACAATTCAAGATGATGACACAACCCTTAAGCAATGCTCTTAACACTGATGAATCTTTGGGACTTGAAAGAATTGCCTCCAGTGTTATTCCTGCCAAATCCCCATTTGACGACCTGGTGTTAACAGAGGTTCCCAGATCAGTAAACTCAGAGAGCACACACTGGAGTTACTCTGCTCATATTAGTTAAGAAAACACTAGTTAGCAACAAATAACCATTTTAAGAGGAGAACTGAAACACTGGTGGCTCACACTGTGCAGACTATATGAAGTTACCCTCCCTACTAAGCGTGTATAAATAAAATCAAAGCATTCGAACTCTCCGTGGGCAGGTTTTGAAGAATTCTGGCCATTGTAATCACAAGTGGTGAAATGGAAAAACAAAATTTCAACAAGTAACTTTACAGCTAACAAGAGCATAATGAATAAAAGACTATAGCAACTTAAAGCCCAGTTCAGATGGTACCTCTAGCGTTAACCATCTGAAAATGTCACTTAGGTCATAAAACACCTTATTGTCACAGCAAAGTGCACTTTGCATAAGAGGAAAGTTTCAACTTCACAGCACAAGCTTCTCGCCAAGAAGGAATTTAAGCATGCAAATATCCTGTAGAAAACCTCTTCTAGTCATCAGCCAGACTCTAAAATTCATTTAGTTGATGAAGCAGAAAATATTATCTCTCCAGACAACAGTTTTATAGACTGCAACCTGACAAGCAGCATCCTATTCCACATTCCCTCAGTGTTGAGCTGCTTCACCTCTCTGGCACTATGACCCTCCTCAGTGTACTTCAATCACCTGTATATTGCTCTGGTTTCTAAGCTGTTGGGAGCGATGTAAGAAATGTCACATTATTCACAGCTGATTTTCTGAACAAGTCACACAAGGTAGAGCCTCAGTTTTAAACAAGGCAGAAAAAAAAAAAAAAAGGCATTTTGAAAAGCTGCTCCTGCGATGAAGGAGTGAGCTGGGTAAGAGCATTGTGAACTGAAAGTGGGAAATTGTTGTGTATGTTGGAACAACTCACAACAGGACCAGCCCAATAGCTGAACATCAGCCCAGAGCTACTACAAAGGCAAGTTGGGGTTAACTGTTCAAGACTAGATCTGCTGTCACCTTCTCAGTACTCTCACTCCTTAAACATGCACATCACTCTCCCCTCCAGACTTGGCAGCAAATCACAGGGAGACTCAGCATTAAAAACCCCAAAACAATCACACCACACACACTGTAACCACTAGACAAAGGAACCCAGGCCTTGGCTTGAGATTCTGACCTACTGAAGGGAATACCTCTTTCATACAGGTTGCATTGCATATTGTCTACTGAAGGAATGAAGTACTGAAGCAAAGGTTTTTAGGTTTTAGCTGCTGGAAGCCCACAGGGAGTACACAAGAAAAGCTACAAATCTGAAGCTCTCCTGCCCTGATGAGGTACTCTATGCACAGCACACCTTGTAAGTGGGAGAAGCTGAGCGAAAAAGTACCTAAGACACTGATCTCCTCATCTCTTGTAATTTAAGGGTATATTCTACAAAGACACTTTAAAGCAATTTATCTGCACTTCTAAATGGCAATAAAGCCTTCTAAATGGCAACTTCAATTTCAGCTCCAGCAACATGCATTAAGTCTTTGCTTAAGCAGTGTGAACTGCACTAAATTAGCCTGTCAAATAAAGCAACTCAAAGTGTTACTTAGCTAGTAGCTACACATCCCAACACCTATTACTTTGTCATTCCATTACTTCTAGACTGCCTAATTAGAGAAAGGCATTGTTGAAACTGAGGTCATGGGATGGATAGTGACAGATGGCAGACTTCAGAGCCATGAAAGTATATATAGTTTTTACTACAGTTTCCCAGTTACTGCCCAAATTTCTCTTACTGAGTCTTCCATCTAAACTCCAAGAATTAGCAGACAGACTGAACCTGGGAAATGAAAACCTTTATTTACCCAAATAATAATATACATTACTTCAGAAGCAGAAACACAATCTGTCTAGCACTACTGCAGTTTTATGCAACTCTTTCAGAGAGATCAACTGAACAGATCAGGCTTCTTGTTCTTAAAGGTGATGTAAACCATCAAATCACTGAAGCAAACTGCAAATACCAATACAGGTATCAATTCTGACAGCCTAGTTCCAGTCAAAACAGTGTGAAAACACTTCATATTTAAGACAAAAAACTAATTGACAATCTGGCAGAATCCAGTTGTGAAACAGAAACTACTTGCTAGTTTATTAACCATTTCAAAATAAAAAAATAAACCCAACCCCAAAAACCTGGATATAACAGCCCTTAACTGCATTACTGCTTTGAAACTCCTTCACTATGAAACTGTTACAGACAAATAAGCATCAGGTTGTTTCTTGTGGTGTTAAACACACATAAAGCCATCGAGCTGAGATGTCTTAAAAGCAGTCTGAATTCCTACTTACATTTTGTCCACCATAACAGCCTTCACATTTCATTTGCCCCATATCTGTGTATAAAAGAAACTTTTTAAGAAGTTTACCTTCCGCACCACCTCCTCCTCTTCCTGGCGCTTCTCATAATGAGAAAAGTCATCAAAGATGGAGGTCGTGTGCTTGTAAGTAGCAATAATTTTAAGCACTTGTTTTGCTTTTTCTAAGGGCACCTCCTGTGTATCACGGGAGTTTGTAACGGGTTTGTTGTCATTGTTCTCCAGCCTGATGTGTCGGAGCTGGTTGTTGGGCACATCCTTCACAAAGATCCACTTGACATCAAATTTCCCCTTCCACTTGTCCTGAGACCAGACACCTGCACTGGTGCCGTAGTCCACAGGTGATTTCATCTCTGCTACTCCACAGAAGTGTCCACTGCCATTGACACTGAACAGCAAGTAGACTGGACCCTTGCTATTCATGGACCGAAAAGCACTGTCCAGGCGTTTGTTGCCATGTTCCGTACTACACCAAATAGAATACTTAATGGAACGATGAATATCATCCTCTGAATAGCTCTTTATTATGAACACACGTCCATTTTTAAGGTTCCATTCAAAATCTTTAGGGTTATAGCTGTGAGCAGCTTTCAGTTTTTCAAGCACAGGATGAGACTCGCCACTTGGAACAGGGTTAGGCTGGGTGCTCCCAGCTGAGCTGCTGTCGTTACCAGTTCCTCCACTTTGGCCAAAAGCTGCATTTCTGTTGCGAGGAGCTACCCAGCGATTCTGGGGTGGCTGCTGAGGGGTCTGATACTGTGGCTGAGTCAATGGAGGAGGTTGAGTTGGAACAGGCTGAACAATTGGTTGCTGCGGCTGTGGAACAGACTGAGGAGAAGGTATCTGTTGGGGGGCAGGAACTTTTGCCACAGGACCCTTATTGTCCCAAGTACCTATGTCCATATTATGCTTTATAGGTGGAGGAGGCAATGCTCCTCCAATTACAGGTCCAGTTTTTGTTTTCATTTTAGGCTGTGGTTTTGCAGGCTTGCTGGCAATAGCAGCCCAAGAGGTTGGTTTAGATACTGGCAAGTTTACATTAGATCCACCATTACCAGAGAGGGCACCAGTCATCCCGGCACTGTTGACAACAGAACCTACTGTTTTCACTGCTGAAGTTGTAACGTCGCCACCAATTTTAAGTCCAACCATTCCCTGTTCAATACTGTTCATTCCAGGAGCTTTATTTAACGTGTTATTATGAAATCCTGTTTGTCCATCCACAATGGTACCACCCAGTGAACTATGTGGATAGCTGTAACTGCTCCCATAGGCTGAGCTTTGAGTCTGCTGTCCTTGGGATCCGCTTGTTCCCCAAGCTGAGAAGGCAGGATTTTCGGGGAAGAAGTTAAACCGGTGTTGATAGATATTGTTTCCCAGACCCCCAGGCTGTCCAAAAACAGCATCATGCATAAAATGATGATCTCCGTTACTAAGCTGTCCATAGGTGGTGAGATATGGGATAGGAGGATCTCCTCCTGTAGACCATGGTGCTTCACTGAGAGAATAGGGGAACCCAATAGATGGTGGATAATAACTGGACAGATAAGGATCAGTCATTGATGGATAGCTACTGTTCTGTTAAAGAAAAAAAACAAAGATAACTTCAGATATAAACCCCCTTTTACTTATAAACAGCCACAACACTCCATCACCAAACAGAAAATAGAGTCAAGGTAACTTAATTTCTAATTACAGATCTTAGCTCGCACTCCAGGAAAGCTGCAGTATCTGGTCATTTATAACACACCCCCAATGAGGTTAGTACTTGAGATTCTAGCACCACGTAAACTTAACGACATTACTAAGGTTACTTAGTGGCTGCTTCTAGAATTGTTAAATCTACCAATACCCCAAAATATTTCAAAGAACTTCTATAACACTGTATTTTGTGTTTCAAAGAACTAAGGACATCCAGCATTCCCATACTGCCACACAGGAGAAGCTCTAGATTAAATTAATATGACAACAGAAAACATTATTACAGGCCACATTATGGGATTGTTTTTAGGGGGCAACAGTCCCCAGCAAGCAAAACATTCCTGAAGTAAACCATGCAAAGGCTATTTCTGACAGAGACAGGATCACAGTGAGATCACATACTAAGCAGATAACCAGACCCAACAACTACAAACTGAACTTAGGGTGACTAGAAATAAATGCATGTGAATTATGGCATGTGCTCTATGCCACCCAAACTGTTTGAGGAAGGCTTCATTCAGCCTTTTGCAAAAGTCTCTTCCTCCCTCGTCAGTAAAGTTATAAACATGCAAAACTGTTCCTGACTGTCCTTTCAAACAGCCCATCTTTTGCACTCTATGAAATAAGAGACTTGAGCAGTTATAAACCAGCAAATCCCTCTCTGCAATTCCAGCATTTCATCCCTTTCAACTGTTTCTTATACCAAGCTGAGCAGCTTTTCTTTCCTCTCTGCATCTTCTGCTGACACCTGATTTTTGAAGCATTCCATATGTTTCTTATATTCAACTATGCAAAAGAACAAATACAGAATATCCTAAAATGGGGATTGTTCCTCTTTAAATAAACCTGAAGCACATATATATTGGAGACCTTCCAAACTGACACTCTAACTGTAATTACCAGTGAGGGGGAGGGAAGGTCAACAACTCCTGTGAGTCAAACAGCAGCTATCCCTTCCTTACTCATGGAGAAAAGATTACTTGAAGAGGAGGAACTAAGATTTCTTTCAAACTGCAGAATTTCAAACATGGGGGAAAAAAATACATATCTCTGCCAAATCAGGAAAACTGAATTAGAACTTTTATATTTCTTCCAAAAAAATCAGATTATTTCTCAACTCCTTCAAAAAAAAAAAGTGAAGTAAAACACCCCTCCTTGCTGCAGATCAGCACAATACCCAACTGAGTCATTTCCACTGCTCATTTCTCACAGACTCCCTTCTGTGATACCCTAAAGCTAGATCAATTCAAGTTCTTTACTTTCCATACCCAGAATGACACCATCAATTGCCTCCATCACAGAGTACCACAAACACCTGAGATTTAAACAGCCTGAATCCAGTTACTGATTCAAAGAAAACAATCTCTGCTACTGTTCACGTGCCTTTATTTATGTGCAAATTCTATCCTTAACAAGAGGTACAAAATCCACCTTTCTATGAGAAGATCCTTTGAAACACATTCAATTTTCTGGCAGTACCCAGTTAAATAAGCCATGTTTAGCATAGGAAAACATTTCTCTGAAAGACTTCAGAGATTGTTACATGTTATGTCTTGGTATCTTTAATATCAGAAAGAAATACAGGAGACGTAAGTAGTTTGGGGACCTTACGTTCATATATTCCATAGATTTAAGATCCAAAAGAACAAGTTTAGAGAAGGCAGGTGTTTTCTCCTACAGTATTTCTACAAAGAATTCTAGATGATTCCTGAGACTGTCACCCAACCTGTAAAGTTTCCACAAGTATTCTAACAGGATTAAAGGAAAGTTGCAGCAGACATCCTTACAGAACAGTCCATCTCTTCTGACTCGCTTTATCCCAGGTTGTGTTAAGAAGAAACCTGACAGAACTCCTTCACTGCAACAGCAGAACATTTCCTTCAACAAACTTATCCTTGACCTTCCTCCACTCTTCTGCATTTCTGTTGTTGCTTAATTAAAGAGAGACAACACAACAAACCATCCCAACCATTCTGTTATCAGGAAGGGAATCCTCCTTTCTCTCAAAGTATGCTACTCACTAGTAATTCCCTGTTCCTTACCAGCAACCTTTTGGCTCTGGATGATGCCACATGTGGGATGCCTGTCCTGTTTTGAACAGAACTTTGTATACAAATACTCCCCTCTGTTCTCTCTGCACTTAAAATTGCTTTTGGATCTGTAGTAACTACTGCTCCTTGGATACTAGAACTTTCATGGGAAGAAAAAGCACCATCACTATTGAAGAGCAGTTTCCAACAGAAAGATAGAAGAATATTACATTTTATTGCATTATATAACAAGTTCAACACTCATTCTAGAGACTAATCTTTATTTCTAAAAATTGAAATTAACACAGGATTACCAGCCTATGTTTGATCTTTGATGTCAAACATATTGCTGTTAAGGATCTTTTTAAGTTCTTATGCACTTTCAATATCCAGTTGCTTTCCAATCTTTTTTTGTAAGTCACTTCTATTTTCCAGTAGTTTTAAAGGGCTGAATAAATGACTGAGTAACTAGACCAGGCTTTGTCCAGACCCACGGTTGTCTTCAGTACAAAATCTCACAGTCCCAATTAATGCAACTGTCACTTTCAACTTGGAAGACAACCTACACAACTGTTTCTTGTAGCATGTGTTCTATAATACTGTTTCTATGCCAGTACCTGACTGCACCACAAACTCAGCGGCCAGTGGAGCTATACTTTCATGTAAGAAAACTTCATTAGAATCACGTAATTTCTTAGAGTCAGAGCAATTTTTCCATTTAAATCTAATAATTGGGCTTGTTGACAAGACAGATTTTCTAGAATTAAACTGTAATTGATGGTTCTACATTTTTTCTATATGAACTTTGAGGTTCAGTAGGTTTCACATCAGGAAAACATATCTTGGTTTTAAGTAATTAAAAACAATTTATATGGGATGAAGTAGAATTTCAATTTGGGAAAGGTGGAAACATCAATTTCTTTCAAAACTAGTTTTGCATTAGAAAACTTTACGCTCTTTTTTTCCCCATAAATATTGTGCTTTTGAACTTGCTACAGCACATTAATTCCAGAGAAGAGAGAATGCTTCCCATTCATTTTAACTGTGCAAGTCTGGACATCACGTTTACGCTGCAGGTGACTATGAAGCTCAGCTTGGGAGCCAGAACCCACCCAGCACAGAGGACATGCTGTCATGCACACGTGTCCCAGCTTCCACAGTGCTGTGTCTAAATTGCTTACAGCACGGAAACAAACCCAAGTACGATACTGCGCTAAAGTCTGTACCCTGCTATGATCCAAGACAAACTTGTCACCCAGGTCCATCTATCCAGTTGCCCTAACAGAAACATTTAGCACACCTTGAAGATAATCAATACATAGCACACCAACTGATCCAGTTTGCTCTGGTGTTTATCTTCAGGATTAATCAGATTCCACCAATGAAACAGAACAGCAAACCACATGACTCTTTTACCATATAATTTTCTTTTGCAAGCAGGTTCAGTGATGCTACCAATATTAATTCTGGCATCGCTCAGCATCAGGCTGAACTGTAAGTGTCCCTTTCAAAGCATGATACTTTGACTTCATGCCAAGAAAAGGCACTTCTGGTAGGTCTCTCTCTGAAATGGTATTTCATATTGGTAAAAGAAAAGCTTTTTCCATCTCCAGCTTCTTTACATCTTGTTCACTTTAAAGATGTCAATGTTAAGTAAAAAATTATTTCAGTTAGAAGGTATCTTCAATTATAATGCCATTTAAGTCGTGACTGTTGATTTAATGTACATAATAATGAGTTGCATTATAAAGAGTTTACACCATAATATCTTACTCTTAAATTAACACATCTTTAATTCTTAAAACAACATGAAGTGACAATATCTGCTGAAGTGTAAAAAGCAAGTGGGACCACTCTACAACCTCCCTAGAAAACAAACTGCAACTGCACTGATTTCTAGATTTATACAGATCAGGAGAGCCCAAAAGCAGAACCTTCAGACTCCCATGTGCAATTCATCTATCAGATAAATGTAAGATCAAATAGTCTGTCACAGTCCAACTGTATCAATAACCCACAATTAACAGATACTACTTGGAGCATTAACTTCATTTTCACTTGTGGCCATCTGGATATGCCAAGTACTATTAGCTTTGCGAGCACAAATGCTAGTTTTATTACCAAGTAACACAACATGCTTGTCATTTCTTTTTCCATTTCTATTTAAGGAATTTGCTCCCTCCACACAATCCCATGAATTGAGTGCCAGCAGCATGCCTAAGAAAAAAAAATAAAAGAACTGAGTTAAAAATACACTAACCTGATTTGACTGCCCAGAAAGGTAAGGTTCAAAATCGCTGTCATGAACTGTATCCTTCTGATGTAACGAACCATTTTGTACTAGAAGAAAAAGGTTACAACACGTTATAAAAGTGTTTACAGCATTGCTGTAGAGTTCCAACCTGTGTTATTTTATGAAAAGCCATATTTCTTCTTCACAGCATGAAGGCTCATGAAAGACCAAAGAATGACATTTCCCCTTCAAACAGTTGCTCTTTCTATTACTGCTTACAAATTTGAGTAAATTTAGAACTAAATAAAATTCTGCAGTCAGAAGTGAATAGACCACTCGTGTGAACTGTCTCTGAACAAAAGAAATCATTACTGACAAAAATCTTGGGAAGATTATTGGGAAATAACATCTATTGTTATGGTCCACAATTAGAACTCTCAGCAAGTAATTCACAGCTCTGCCAGCATGTCAGTCACTGCTTAAGCGAAGACGGGTAAAATAAGATGAGGTAAGGTTACACTTAATTATGAAATAATGGTTAAGTGCCTTACCACCCTGACATCTTCAGGAAAATCTATGTCTCCGCTTTCTCATGTGCGGAACAGAGATACCCGCTTACTTCAGCATAAAACCCTTTGTGAGAAGCATGCAAACCCATTACGGAAAGATACACAAAATTGTTGTTGCATCACTTCAAATAATTTCTTTTGCTTGCTTTACTTAAGGAAATCAGGTCAAACACATTATGTGACAGTTGCTTTATTTACCTATTTCACAGGGCAGCTGAACTGAACAGGGCACTGCAGCAAATGGGATGTTTGAGAATTGACAAGAAACAAGTCTGGGAACTGACCATAATATTGCTACGAAGTTTGTTAGGGGAAGTAGAGGTCAAAGAGCATTTACAAACAGAGGCAACAGTGTGAAAACTTTCTGTAACTGGTAGCAGATGGATTTTTAATACAGGTTAAGGCATGTTAAAAAGCATTTAGGAGCTGAATATTGTTAGTTGCAAAGTCTAGAGAGTCACACACACATTATCAATCTCAGTTAACACTCGAGGTTAACACAGGTTAACCTGTGTGTCTAAAAGGCACACAGGTCTCTTAGATGACCTGTTATTAAATTTATTTTAAAATGACACATTATCATCATAAGCTTATTATCTTATCAAAGTCAATTATTTAAATTCCCCAAATTATTAAGTTTATAAACTAGCACATCTATCAGTGAACAGCAAACTAGTAACACAAATGTATTCATACAGCAGGAAGAAACTATGCAAAAGTATGTAAAACTAAGTGTTTAATATGCATGTCCTTGTGACTCCATGTAGAAATCTGTTTTATTTTAAGGAAATGAACAGCATTATGATGTTTAGCACCAACACAAAGTCCTTCCCACTGTTAACTCAGGAGCAGTAAGTAGGATGCAGTCAAGCTTGTATGAGTAACAGTTCATGTTGGTTTTGAAACAAAGCACAACTTCCCTTGTTCCAAATGTTATCCACATGGACTAAAAGCCGTACCTTACTGCTCACCTACAGGCACCTGCATAATTCACCTATTACGGTAACAACTGAAACGACCAGATCTCAGCATGATCCTCACCTTTATTATCTTGTCCTTTCGGTCTCTGGGAAGCCACGGCACACAATTGGAGAAAAGGAAAAACAGAACAAATAGAAGTTTATTTCAGAAGAACGCTTATATCATCACTACAAAACCCAGGGATTTTGAGGTCGGAGGCTCATAAAAATGGCTCACAACACATCAGGGCTTGTTTAAACGGGAGTACGTTCCACGCATCTTTCCGCACTTACAAATGGCCACGGCTCCCTAAAGGCTGTGGCAACGCGCTGCGCCTACAGAGGAACTCTTAAGTGGAAGATTCAGGTCCGGTGAAGCCGGGAGGGAGGAAAAAAAGCCTCGCCCGGGCCAGACGCAGGCACCGGCCTGCACGGGAAACCCCCCGCCGCCGGGCGGGGAGGCGGCAGGCCCCGCGCCGCGCCTCGCCACTTACCTGAGGGTCAACGCTTGTGGCAGACATAATTCATGTACAGGGCCGCCGTGGTTCAGCACACAGGGCCGGAGGGTGACGGGGGTGAAGGCAGGGCCGCTCGGCGCGGCGCTCCGGGGCCTGGCGGAGAGGCGGCGGTGCCTCAGCCCTGAGGCGGCGGCCGAGGAGGGGAAGGGGCCGGGGCCGAGGGGGAAGGGAAAGGGGCCGCTGGCGCGCTCGCCGCCTCCTCAGGGTACCCAGGGGATGGTGCCGGTCACCGCGCCTCCTCTCGCCTACACCCAGCCGGGCCCCGTCTCTTCACATGCCCCCGGGGCCGCGCCACCCGGGGCCTTGCCGGCCGCCGCCTTCGAGGCCGCAGCGAGAGACGGAACCGGAGCCTCCAACTCCAATGGCGGCGGGCGCCGGGCTGCGGTGACGTCAGCGCCGAGAACGCGCGGGGAGCGCCGGGAAAGCACGGCCGGGCGTGGGGGGGGAAGGCGCGTGGAGAGCGGCGGGGCGTGATGCGCATGCGCGGAGGCGGGCGGCGGGCTGAGGGGCAGGGCGGGCCCAGCGGGTGTCAGGGCTGGTGGTTCGGGCCTTGGGGAGAGGTGGGTTCGTCAGCCCCGCAGCTCCCCGTGAGGGCTCACTCATGGCCGCAGGCGATGAAGGAGGCCGGTCTTCCCCTCACAGTTAGCCCGAAGACGCCGTGGATCGCGCCCTGGGCCCGCGGTAGCTGCGGCTGGGATCCTCTGACAGAGGGTCTCAAGCAGCCTGGGTGCTGGCGGCACTTTGTGAGGTTAATGCCTTATACCTTCCGTATAGCTGGTGTTTTGCAGAATGTAAGTGTTAAATCTTGGACCCGGTAGCAGAGCTCATGTTGATTTCGGCAGGGCCATGGAGTAGCCTTGGAACTTTCAGGGAGTCAAGTCGGTTTCCTATGTGACCCTCTGACGGAGAGAGGAAATGAAGCAGCAGTAAATAAGCTGCCTGAGGTGTAACCATCCAGGGCTGCTTTATGCCCAGATTCAATCTGTATCATTTGGAGAGGGCCGGCTGAAAGAGAGATCAGATGAAATGAAAGCAATTCCCTTTCATTTCTAGCATTTGAGTTCTGCCTCATTACTAGTTGTATTTCTGCCTCTGTACACAGTGGGTTGTTAGGGATTTTTTTTTATAGAATCATAGGATCCCAGCCTAGTTTGGGTTGGAAGGGACCTTAAATCTCCTCCAGTTCCAACCCCTGCCACAGGCAGGGACCCCTTCCACTGGAGCAGCTTGCTCCAAGCCCCTGTGTCCAAC
>JBCJKH010027101.1:0-28263 GCA_039877255.1 Loriculus beryllinus | reverse complement strand
GTCAAAGGAGAAGGCCACGTAGAAGGAGAGAAGGTAGAAAATCCAGTAAGTGTAATGAAATTTATCTAGTTATGTATTTTTTCTAATTGTTAGTAATCTGGCTATAGCAGACTCCCTGAAATTTAAGTGTTCTTCAGTGGAGTTACTTGCAGGAAAGAAACTAATACTAGCCAGTACTGTCATACAGTCTGCCATCTACTATGATGAGGTTCCATTTAAATTTATTTTTTTTTATTTTTTTCTTTTCCCTGTGAGCTGCTAGAGGTGAGATGGCATATAGAAGAAATTCCCCAGCTAACAATAGGAAGAACTGCTTATTGTTTCACAGAGACTTCTTTCAAGCGACAGAGTGGTGGCTTAGGAAATTCCACGTAGTGATTCCAGTTTCGTTTTAAATAGAATAGTAATGAATGAACTGCACCGTTTAGAAACCAAACAAAATACTATATTAGCATGACAGATACTTGTGTATTACATGGGTTCCTAAATACTTTTCTCCTCTTCCTTGTCAGTTACTGAAACAAATGAATTGTAAATATAAATTGTTATAGCACAGTGATGCAAATCAGAAAAGAAGAAGGTATATGAGAAAGTGTAGTGCCTGAGTTACTGAGATTTAAGTTTCAGTTTAGTTGTTGTATTTAAACAAAATGAAATGTTTGGTGGTATTTTTTTTTCCTCAATTTTACCCTTTTTTTTTTTTTTTTTTTAAGGATACAGGACTTTATTATGATGAATATCTCAGGCAAGTAATAGATGTCTTGGAAACAGATAAGCATTTCAGGGAGAAACTCCAGACTGCTGACATAGAGGAAATAAAGGTAGGTACAATTACAACAAAAAAAAAAAAAAGCCAAAACCTTAAGGTTAGTTAAATACATAACCAAGAGCCATGTATGTTGTATTCTTTCTTACTTTTCTTTTTTCGTACTCCTCTCAATTTTTGTGAGCTTAAATTTCCTCTCACTTTAATTTATTTAGGTATTTAACCTTTGCTAGAACTTTGTTTTTGGTCAGGGGTATCCCATAGCGTAAAAAACCTCTAACAATGTATGCTTGAATGCATAGTTTCTGCCTGTCTACTAAAAAGCCTGTTTCAGAATTCATGCAGGTAGGTGAGTCTTCATGTACGTAAAAACAGCTGCAAGCGTGGCTCTCACTTGCTGTTTCGTGCTGAGTAATTTGGAACACTGTTTTGAATACAGAGGTATTCTGCTTTCTCAGACTGAGACAGTATGTACATAGGAAGAAAACAGACTTCTGTCTTTCTCCACTGCTGTCCTTTCTTTTGTGCAAATCCACATAACTACTCTCTACAAAATGTCACCACATTCTTGTCTTTTCTGCTTTAGTTCCCTGGCTCTAGGCGGTAGCTGTTCTGCATTCCCCTTTATGAACTAGAAATTCAGCAAGGCACGGATAGGAAACAGTATGAAATGATAGACTTTAAAGAGGAGATCCCACCTGTTGCATTTTTCCTGATCCCTCGTGTTGCCATTGGTAGCTTTTGGCTCCTTCTTTCCTACATCTGGTGTAACCCTTGAAAGTTACTATCAATTTCCAGATCCTGATAAATATTCTTGCAATACACATTGGTAGCTGTTGCTGTGCTTGTGCTTTCTCTCAAGTCTTACAGCCATCATCAAGTGGATGAAGAACACAGTACTGTGTGTGCATCTCACAGTTCTTTTGTACTAATTTAAGAACATTTGGTCTAGAAATTTGTCACTTAGACATTATTAGATATTGCTGCTTCAAGATCATGCTTTTATTCTTTGAAGGAGCAAAATTAGAAATTCTCTTTTAGGATTTCTCTCCATTTCTGTAACCATAGGCTTAAAAAATTTGAGTATGCACTTTGAAAAAATTTTGAGATTCTTACAGCATGGTCTGCAGTATTGCCAGAGACTGCTGCTAGTCTGCTGTATTGAATCTCATGCCTAATGGGAATCATAAAGGCTACTTTCTTCTAGTTTTTATACATAACTTTTGTTTTTTGACAGAGTGGAAAACTAAGCAGAGAGCTTGATTTAGTAAGCCACCATGTGAGAACACGGCTGGATGAACTAAAAAGACAAGAGGTGGCAAGACTAAGAATGTTAATTAAAGCTAAAATGGATTCTGTTCAAGGTAAGAATACAGAATTTAACTAGGTAAGTTAACAGATGGGATTGTGTTGAAAAGGTGCCCAAAGTCCATCAGTTGTCATTTATGACAACAAAGCATTGTAAGCTGAAAGTGAATGTCCTTTCTGAGCTGGTCTAGTGCCAGTAAAGAGCCATCTTTATAGGAAACTGGGAAGAAGAGCCATCTGTGTTTTATAAATAGCTAAACTTGATTCGAGCAGTGGATTTTTCAGATACTTATAATCCTTTTTCAACCTCTATTTTTGTAGTGCATCAGTTTATAAATTACTCACTGAGAATTAGTAACATAGTAGGACTATGTTTAAGAATACAACGTGACATAGCATTTCATGTCTTTATGGGGTAGAAAATTAATTATTTGGGTTGGTTTTTTTTGGTTTTTTTTTTTTTTTTTACAGTCAGTCAACACAAAAGTTTTCCTTTTTCTCTTTTTAAGCCCCCTTTCCACCACATAGTTACTGTACAAATTTATAAGAAGCATCAAATCTTTCAAGGTAGAAGAATATTTTTTTCTTATTTTGGGGACAGTTTTAAGCTTTTAAATAAAAAAAAAATTTGGAGTGAAAATTTTTTTCGTAGCATTTTCCTAATTGCTAATGGAATCATATAAACTCAGGGAATTTTTTAAATTAATAAAGTATACAGGTTTCTAATTATTATGATTGCTGTGTGTTTTTGTAGTAAGTGGTGTTATCCCTTTTTATTTTTTATTACTGAAGAATTCCCAAAGGTTGCATTTAGAACTGATTCTGTAAATTTCTTATTAGTGATTTCTTTTTGAAGAGAATTAGTTGCTCATAAACAAAGATCCTAATGATGGACTGCATGACCTTGCTTCCACAGTGATTTTTTTTTTTTATCCACAAAGAAGTTCTAATAAAAAGGGCTTCACTTGCCTATGCAGATTCTTTTATCATTAGAAACATTTGCAGGTTGGGAGGGATCTCACTGAGTTGAATAGGATATTTATCAATCTAAAATACTCCAAGAATAAAGATCTGCCTTCTAGGCAAGCCAAATTCAGAGGTGGCAGGCAGACTGACGAAGTATGCATGTACAAATAACATGTTTATGTGGATTTTACTAGGGTCAAGAAAGCATCAAATTAATTTGGGAAGAAAGCTATTTGCAGTGTAGTACCTTTCCAATGAAGTGTTCAGGTGCTACCACAGTACAATTAATAATAATATAGAGTTGGTTGAGGGCATCAGATCACCTTACTGTCCTTTGCTTTATTTTAATGAAAGTTCTAGTCCAGAGAGTACAGTCTACTGGTAGCTAAGCAGTGCACACCCGTGGTAGCCCCTCCACAGGAGTCAGTGCATTGCTGCACACACCTGCCAGACCCCATGTTCATCTTCCTCAGGCAGCTGTTGAGCTAACAAGAACCTGGTCTCATGCTCCTCTTGACATCACAGTGACACTCATGGTGAGACAGTTGACAACAGCTAAGGATACCTGATTGTGTTCATAGTAATTTGTGTATTTTGAATTTTTTTAATAGTTTAATGAACTGATTACTTCTGGCCTTTTCTACTTCCATAAATGGAGAGAAAGTAACAGAGTGTGTTTTTGAAAAATAATTGCCTCCAGCAGATCAGTTCTGTTACACATAAGTGTAAGATCTTATGTCTGGGAGAGAGCAAGAACAGATTATTGCAGTTCAAAATATTCAGATGACTGCTAAGATGTGAAAACATTGGGAGTAGGACAGTGTTTTGTAAAGTTGATAATCAGCCCTGCCAGTGAGTACTTCACATCACATACAGCAGGTATGGCCAGATTACCAATAAGATACAGTTGCATCTATATACATGGGCAACATCTTGGAACACGTATAAAAAAAGCATTTTGTAGTAATAGCAGGCAAAGTTGTTTGATTTCCTTTTATTTTTCTGTTAATCTTTTCCCTGTAACACCACTTAACCACTTCGCATCTTGATCATCTAAAACAGAGAAAAAAAGCATACACACACCCCTGTTCTCTTCCCTGTCAGATGGATAAATTCTTAAAAAAAAATAAAAATAAAACATTTGAGATTATATTCTGTATATATTCTGTCCTGATCCAGATGTGGTTTTAAACATTTTCACCAAGATCCTACTAGATTGATCTGTACAGGACAGAAGAATATTAGGGTTTGAGTCTCAAATAGTACAGTAATGTGGCAAGTAAATACTACCAAATGGAATGAGTCTTTTTGTCTTTTCCCATAAGAATAAGAAATAGAGGAAAAGGAGCTTGGGGTTTGTTTTTTTTTTTTTTTTTGGTTTTGGTTTTTTTTTTTGGTTTTGTATTTTTAAAGCTTATTATTATACTTATAAAATGCTTCAATAACAGGCTGAGGC
Source organism: Loriculus beryllinus (assembly GCA_039877255.1). Taxonomy (NCBI): domain Eukaryota; kingdom Metazoa; phylum Chordata; class Aves; order Psittaciformes; family Psittacidae; genus Loriculus; species Loriculus beryllinus. Next base: position 23,767 of record JBCJKH010027101.1, on the reverse strand, counting down.
TTATATATTTCAACAGAACTTATGATCTCAGCAGGAAAGAATGATGGTTGAAATCTGCCCAAGCCAGTGTTTGCTGTTTTGATAATACAGACACAGTACTGAGTGTAAGACAGTTTGCCAAAGAATAGCATGTTCAAAATTGCATTTACCAGGTTTTTAAAAAAATATTCTTTGCTAAGCCATCTAGTAAAAGCTTGTCAAAATTGTTATACATAATACATCAACTGTATGCTGCTTAAGATAGCATGATTATCTAGCATTAGTAGTCAGAAACCATGGTAACAGCTAGAAAAGCCTGTTGTAGAAATGTGTTTTGTTGTTAGTACATTGTGAATGGATATTGGTGGATATTGTTCCTGTTGTAAGAAAGACAGAAATATTTGCAGCTTCTAGACACAGAGCCTGATTCTCCACTGTTTTGTATTTCTCAGTTTGCAAAAATAAAATTTGAATATCTGCTTATCTGATTTAATTTTACAACATATTGTGCATACATCTTTTGCCAGGTATGTGTCATTTGCAAAACATACAAGCAATAGAAGAGTTAGACTTCTCCCAGTTCAGGAAAAAGATGCAAGCTGTTAGCTTTGAAATGGCACATAAATTCAATTGGCTCATTTCTATAAAAGAGAATAAAATGTTTTTCTTGGTTTGTGATGCTCAAATTGATTGTACTTTTCCTTGCTGAAATACAAGCCTTAATCAGGAGGAATATAGTGCAAATTTCTATCAAGTTTGCTGATATCCTTCAGGAAAAGCAACTTTAGAAGTGTTGCTGTTGTTTCCTCCAACAGTGAAAAAATTATCCAGTCCTCAGAGAGCCTCAGGTACTTAACAAGACACAGGTACTCATATGAAAGTTTTTAACTTCATGATCTCATTTGGCTTCAAACTTATTTTAATTTTTTACATTTATATCTTGTTCTTTCAGACACTGGCATAGATCATCAGGCTCTTCTTAAACAGTTTGAGCACCTGAACCATCAGAATCCTGACAAGTTCGAACCTAAAGACTTAGATATGTTGATCAAAGCTGTGAGTACTAGATGCAAACTACTGTGGGGTTTTCTGGTATTAGTTATTATGGGTTTTTTTCTGTGATAAAAGCAAATCCTTTTACAAATACCACTTCTTTATAAATGACAAGCAGTTTTCATTTCCAGAGAAAAGTCAGTTGTCTCCATTGCACACTTGAAAACTGTTGCTAATGTTCATTATGCTATATTATGCCCATAAATTTTGGGGTGGCATCTTAACAGGACATGCATTCATGAGCCAGCAGCAACCACTTCAGGAATAAATTACATCTTTCTGGATGCCTTTAAATTAAATACAGTTTTGATAAGGGTACATTTTTCCCAAATGTATTTGCTGCTTGCTGTTTCTGAATTATTTAGTTATGTCTTAGAATTACTTAAATAATCTTCCCTAAACTGGCAATTTGAATTTTTTGTATCTATTACATATACGTCAAGCTGCAAAACTACAGCAGAGAAGAATTTGAGATACCAATATTAGAAGTTGCACATGCTGCACATGGCTTTCAATGTCTATTTAGCAGATTCAGTATCATTCACAAGTGTGTGTGGGGAGGGAGGTTTAGTGTATGTTAAAAAAAGGGGATGCAGTTAAGCTAAGCATGGCATGTTTTTTTTTCAGCTGCTGGGAAAAAAACATACTTCCCAAGGGGAAAAAAAGGCTTTTATCTCAGATATGCTTTAGAGAGCAATACATGTCTGACATGAGAATTTGATAGTTTTATGTTTCCAAAATAAATTGTAATTTAGGGTGTTTTTCAAATTTTCTGTAATTTTTGTGGGATTTTTTTGCCCTTGGAAAATTTTATTTCAATTTTCCATAAACTTGTTTTTTATTTAGATCTAATGTTTCTTGCCATTTCTGAGCATCAGTTCTGGGAAGCTTGTGGATGGCAGGGAGGAGCGTATCCTCAGCAGGGCAGTTCTTTTATTACAATTTTTGTTTTGTCTTTTCATTCCTCAGCTGAGATTTGACAGAGTGTAATGGGAATTTTGGAGGGGAGGTGTCTTTGCTTTGTAATTGGTTTTGAAAAGATACAGTGAATCTGAAAACTAAAATGTAAATAATGGAGAGACTATATCAGGCATAAACATGTTACTTTGAAAAGCACTACTAGATACGTCCTTTTAATACCTTGACCTGCCTGAGAATGATGCATCTCTAAACTGTATGCAAGTACTTGTCAGAAATTCTCCCCTCACACTCTTTCTCTCCATATCATCTTGTTTTGTTTTGTTTTTTAATTTAATCTGTGAGGCACTGGAATGAGTTGCCCAAGGAAGTTGTGAATGCCCCATCCCTGGCGGAGTTCAAGGCGAGGTCGGACAGGGCCTTGGATGACATGAGTTAGTGTGAGGTGTCCCTGCCCATGGCAGGGGGGTTGGAACTTGATGATCTTGGGGTCCTTTCCAACCCTGTTTTATGATTCTGTGATTAAGCTACTGCAAACTAACTCCCACTGTTAATGAAGGCAGATTTTTCATTAAACTGGAGGATAAACTATAAATGTTCCTATTCTGAAATAATCAAGGAGTTAATGGAACTATTTGAAGCTGCACTTCATTAGTATAGGAATTACTTAACTTGAGTTAATTTATTCGTAACTGATGAGCAAGAATATTTTGGTGCTGTCTTGCAGTACTGTGTAGTTGCAGAAATTATCTAGTAGTTGAACCCTTGCAGATTAATTTCTGTGAAAATAATAAAGTGAGAGGAGCTGTTTCTGCATCACTGTCACTTGAAAGGAAAACCCCAACTAGTCTACCTCATCTTTAAAAGGAGAATGGCAATATGGCCAGCCTTGCCCACGGGTCACTGATTTTTTAATGTCATGTGTTAACACAGTTGTGTAGCATAATCAAATGTCTAAACCCATTTGTATTTTTAGGCTACAAGTGACCTAGAAAACTATGATAAGACCCGCCATGAGGAGTTTAAGAAATACGAGATGATGAAAGAACATGAGAGGAGAGAGTATTTAAAAACACTCGATGAAGAAAAGAGGCAGCGAGAAGAATCCAAGTTTGAGGAGATGAAGAAAAAACATGGAGATCACCCTAAAGTTCACCATCCTGTAAGGCCACAGTGTATTCTTACATGATTGGGTGGAAACTTTTCTTTCCAGATGGAAAAAGATAATAAAAAGCATTTGCCTCTTCTCACTGACATGACAGCAAAGTGTGGGAACAATGCTGAGAGCATTACAAACCTCCCCATTTTTCTGACAGTTATTTTATTTGCTGGCAGAATTATTATTTACAAAGAAGCAAAATCTTATGAGGAAGAAGCCAGATAGGCATCTAAAACTGTAGGGCTCCTTTCATGTATTCCTGGCCTGCTAGGAACTGTATCACAGTACCATTTCCTCTAGGGAAGGCAAACGCATTTCCTTCCAGTCTTACTCTACATGAGGCTGTGTGGCTATAACTGATTATCACAGGTGTTCCTTTCCACACAATATGCATTTCCTCAACACTCCCTGTTTCCCTGGCCTGTCTAATGAAAGTATTAGACCTGACCAGAAGGGAATTAAGGAAGATTCTATTGATTCTGTTTGCAGCTAATCAGAAAAGAAAGACTTTCAAAGAAACTGTAATGCAGAGGTAAAGCAGAAAAATTACATTTAATCACCTTTTGAATAGTTTTTCTTTGTAACCAATATCTAGGGAAGCAAAGATCAGCTGAAAGAGGTATGGGAAGAAGCAGATGGGCTGGATCCTAATGAATTTGACCCAAAAACATTTTTCAAATTACACGGTAAGAAGTTTAGCTTAATTTAATGAACTAGTGAAGTGACTTTTCTGTTACTTTTGCTCAGGGCAAACTTCTTTTATGCTAGGGTGAAGTCTTATACCTTGAGCAACTTGAATGGATCAGAAGAGTACAGAGGAGAAAATAATGCAATGTTATAAACGGGGTTTAAAAGTTGAAAACAGGGTTTTGTTTAGCTACTCATAAAATCATACAGCTAATGCAGTAATGATTCATCATGAAAGTATGAGAAGTTAGAGGGCTGCCCATATCTATAACTGCTTACAGACTATGCACTAGGAGTAAATAGAGGCATGGAAAGCTGGCAACCCCACTTTCTCATCATGTCTGGAGATAAGTCTCAGACTCCACTTGTCTTTGAAATAGTCACAGAAGTGCCAAACCTCTTCAGAGGCAAGATTCCCTTAATAAAATCCAAAATGCACCCCAGTCCTGTTTCTGTATTTATGAGCAGCTATAAACAATAAAATAGTAGCAGAGATGAGGATGCATCTCAATGGGCGTTTTGCTTTTAATGTGATTATATACATCTGTTACCTTATATTCTGACATTGTTAAATGCTTCTTAATTAAGTATCCTGCCTGGCACAGTGCTGTGAAGAGCTGAATAGTACATAGAATTTGACTAATCCCAGAGATGATAATTTAACTGAAGTGTTTTAGCTTGAGTCTGAACTTTTGTCTTGGTTTATACAATATATAAATATGTGTTATACTTACTAAACCTTATTTCTTCTTTCTGGAAAGAGATCTTGAAAGATACTGTTCTGAAACTTTTTGGTAGCTTTTTTGTGCAAATTTTACCAAAACAGAAATAGCTGAAATATACTAAGCTCCAATGCAGAAGGCTAAGTAAAACTTTGAAGCAATTAAAAATATTGTATAATAACACTCATTTGAAATAGTCATTCTTTTTCCATTTTAGAGGTAGTGTAACAATATTCAGAGTAGAATAGAATAAAATGTGCATTAAGTATCAAGTATTTTCCTTTCTGCATTTGTCATGAAAAGTCATTCTACAGTGATCTCTTCTCAAAAACATAGATTTTCACATAATTTTTTAGTTTATTTGGAGGGTCATGCTGTTGGTTAACCAATTTTTCTTACGGATTTTTTTTGCTCCTGAATGTCTTTACAAACTTAGTTGTTAAATTGCCACAACTTGTCCTCAGCAATATTTTTTGGCAATTACAGTCTGTGCAGTTCTGTTGTGACCTATTTCAGTTGGCTAATCTAAGAAGTAGGGAAATTGCTCTAGGCTTGTCCAGCCAGCCAAAAATGGCAGTAGAGTTCAGCCAATGCCTGATGAAACTTACACAAAAAACAGCCTATATCATCAGCATCTTGTTAAATGAGTTTTTAATCCACATGAGATGTGTATTCTGATACTTAACTCATGGAGATCTACTACACATATTTTCTGTACATACTCAACTTGTATTTTCAACACTTTGTTTTCTAGATGTCAATAACGATGGTTTCCTGGATGAGCAAGAATTAGAAGCTCTGTTTACTAAAGAGGTAGGAAGTTCAGAAACAACTTGTTTCAATAAATGATAGCAGGGATGTCTGTATTTTTTCCAAGTATATTTGGGGGTTTGGGACTACAAATTACAGTATTCATGCCAAGTTTTGTGCATCCTTAATGTTTCTGCAAAAGTGTAAAAATGTATCAGCAGGGAAAGTAAAGTAGTTGAAGCGTAGGACTCAGACATCAGATCTCTAGTGCTCATATATTTCTCTGCCACAGGTTTGTCTGATTTTATAATTAATCTTCAGGATAGCTATTTCTGTATAAATTGCAGTGCAGAGAGCTGCACTCTGGCTAGGTGCAGCCTGGTAGAGGTTCTGAGGCTGGGTACCTGTGTTCATTCAGTGCTTATCAACAAGTCATAATGCTTGTTGAGAGAAAAAGGATCATGCTCATTTGAATTGGCTCAAAGGCAGCATGATGTGGAACTGGCTACAGAAATTTCACATATTCTGTATGTAGATAGTTTGAAGCACATGTACATCTGATGAAGTAGACAGGCTCTTAGTTTCTTTTAGTATTGTCTTTTTGGTGTGTGAAAATGCAAATATTACTTTGCTTCCCAGCGGAAAATGAGAGTGAAGTACTGAAATTTCTAGTGATGGGAATTGCAGAATCAATGACTGAACAAAGGACCTTGGTCTTAATTTTTCCAGTAAGTTCTGTTTCAGTATAGCAGGAAAAAAGCCCTGAACTTCCCATTCAGAGATCTAGTACTATGGCTGTCAATACCTACTCTTACAATTTTTTTCTAGATTTCATAAACCAGGGAGGAAATGTGCTATACATAATATAGAAGCTTTTAAGTTATAAATTCAAGTGACTGTAAATTTTTTAAGAAATTAAATTTGCAAATACAGATTTTTAACAACACTTTGCCATAATCCCTTCTGATTCAATGAAGATTTATGGCAGTTGTTTCTTACAGATGTGTCTCACCATTTTGCAGCTTTGTAGTTTAAAAACAAATGTTCTGGGACCTTTAAATTACCTATGGCTAAGCAAGCAAAGCTAAATGACTAAGAAAGCCAAGCACAAGCAAATAAGCATGAGCTCAGTAGAAAGACATTGTGCAAGAAGAGAAGTGGACCATTAAACTAAGCGCTTAGTTTGTCTTCTGAGGGTCAGCTGCATGCTCTGGTGAAGAAGCTACTCATCCCTCTTCCAGAAACCATGTGAAAATTCTGCCTACTTTGAGTTGAATGTTGGATCAGACTGGTCAATTTTACTGTAACTTCCACAGCACTGGATTACAACCAAACTTTCAACAGACTGTATGATTTAACTGAAAACTGTATGCTTAGCAATGGAAGGCTTACTTGTTGCTTGAATACTATGCTAAAATACACTCTCACTGTATTGGAAAAATGGTGAACTCATGTTTTTAGCAGCATCTCATGCTACTGTTCCAAATACACTCTTTCATTTGAATGAGAAGCCCATTCCCCAAATTAACATTTGCTAATTGTGAATTTCAGCTAGAAAAAGTTTATGATCCCAAAAATGAAGAGGATGACATGGTTGAAATGGAAGAGGAAAGGCTGAGAATGAGAGAACATGTAATGAATGAGGTGGGGACTGATGTTCAGTAGAGCTGCTTATTTCCTTCTATGTTCAAGAAATACAGACCTCCTAATATGCAGGGTTGTCCAAGTACAGCAGAAAGGGGTAACCTCTGTCCCACTGAATGCTGTTTCTGCTGTGATTCACATAAAGTTACAATTCTCAAGTGCTGTCCCCATATTCTGATGTAAATGCCTCCTGACTAGTTTCTATTTAAGAAGTTTCAGAGAAGAAATTCTGCTGTAGCCTCCATCTTTTGCAGAGACTGAGGTTCAGTGGAAATTCCCTATGAATTTTGTGTCAAACAGGGAAGATGGGAAATGTGCTTTTCACTTGGCAAATGTGTAAGATTTATGTTTGAGGTGAGAGAGTAGAGCAGTGTCTTCACCTTTGTCCCTTCCTAAGAAGTCTCAGAGCTCAAGGCATCAGCTATAACAGTGAATAGTTCTGACAGGTTTTCATCTCAGGAGGCAGAGGAAAAGGAAGAGGGTATTTTGAACCACTGTGTTTTTCACTCACGTCTTTTCTGTATTCAACTATATTCCATAACCTTGAGCAACATAGCAAGCCTGGTCTTCTGTTAGTCAGAAAAGGAAGCATTTGTCCCTTCCCCTTAAAGGATTTTGACACAATTCAGTTGCGGTTTTTTTCATGTTTCAAAACCATCCATCCAAATGTGGAGATTGCTCTGACTCACAGTTACAAAATTATTACCAGAAAGCTACAAAACATTTAATCAAAAAAATAAAGCATTCCACTATTAGCACTGGGGCTGTGACCACAAATAATGTTTCCAATAAGGCCAGTGGATTTGGAAGTAAAATATGAGGATTTACTTTTTATCTGTGTTATTGTTAAGCTATATAACCTTTTGAGAGAAGTTGTCAGAAGTGGCAGGCACTCCCTTAAAAATGAGACATATTAAAAGTATAATGGTCATAGTTTAAGATACTGGCATGATGAAATTAAACATTAGCTCCACCAAAACCTATCCTCTATGTTGAGTTTAATTTTTTGCTTTAAATAGGTTGATATTAACAAGGACCGGCTAGTGACTTTAGAAGAGTTCCTGCGAGCTACAGAGAAAAAAGAATTTTTGGAGCCAGATAGCTGGGAGGTAATGAGAATGTGTTCCTAGTGCAGCATACGGTACTACATCACTTTAACCAGGAAACCGAATGGCATGCTTTTTTCAGTTCTGTTTTGGTATGTGTGTGGTTAAGTGTCTTAGCTATATGTAGTGTACAAATGTAGCCGAGTAACCTAATGCAGATGTACTCTTTATGGTGCACGCACAAACAGAAAAAGTCTTGCGCCACCCTGTGGATTCTAGAAGAGCATTTCCCCCATTTCAAACAGAAAATGAACATTTATGAATCAGGAGGGAAGATAAGAGCTCAGCTGGAAGAAATGGGAATTTTTTCTCCTACCTCCAAATCTGTAGTAGAATTTTGATGAGAAAATAGCTGACAAACAGCTATTTTGCTGTTTTTTACAATGAGTGTACTAACCATTTATAGTGTCATGTCTGAGTATTTAGATGAAAATTCTGAGGGTTGTTTAGTGAACTGTTCAAATCCTCTAGTAATAATTTCAGTGGGAAGATAATAAAAATATATACATATTCTGGCTAAATACATTTGTGTGTATTTTCTTGCAGACACTAGATCAGCAGCAGCTCTTCACTGAGGACGAGTTGAAGGAATTTGAAAGTCATATTTCTCAGCAGGAAGATGAACTTAGAAAGAAGGCTGAAGATCTTCAGAAGCAGAAGGAAGAGCTACAGAGGCAGCATGACCAGCTTCAGGCTCAGAAACAAGAGCTTCAGCAGGTACTTATGAGAACAGAAAATTTTTTTCCTATTCTGTATCCTCATATGTGTAATGGCACATTACAGTTTCCAGCTCTGGAGTGTACTTTACCTTGATTTCTCATATGAGTCCCAGCTGAATTCTAAACTAATGGTAGCAAAACATAATCTTGTATTCAGGATTACAGCAAACAATGTGAGTGTCTCAACTTAGTAATACATCTGTTAATGAAGACTTTATATAATGACTGCAAAGTTTAATTGTATTCATTTATGTTGCATCAGAGAAAGTTTACAGATTTAAGTTTTTCAAATGTCATACTTTGTTTCATCAGGTTGTAAAACAGATGGAACAAAAGAAACTACAGCAGGGAAATCCTCCCGCAGGACCAGCTGGAGAACTGAAATTCCAACCCCGTACGTAGTTTTCTGTGGAAACTTTAAAACAAGACCTCTAATGTAAAAGTCATTGAAATTCTATTTTCTGTTGAAACTGTTAATGTGGCTTTAATGATCTCTGTAGATAGGTTTGTTAAACTGTCTTTAAGGCAATTATGGAACTCTTATAAAACGTTTCTGAAATCTTAGTGCTTTGAAGTCCATAATAAAAAAAAAATCATAGTTCTAACTCAAGTCATCAAATGGGCACAGAAGGATTGTGTTGTACCTGTCAGTCTAAAAATACTGCTGTCTGGCATATCTAGGATTTGTGAGCATCCAGAGAAGAATACAGATATAAAGTGATCAGGTCCAGTAATGCAAGTATCAGACAGTCTCAGACTGCAGAACAAATCAAAGCCTTTAAATGCTTTCAGGTCTATCCTCAATGACAAATTTACCAGCAGTTGTGCACAACATGACATGACAATTTAGTTTTAGGTTGTATGAATGACCAATTGCTTCAACACCCTCAGAAAACAATGTCATAATAAATCATTGCATTTGCTCGCTGGTGGCAACAAAATGGTGAGGAATATATTAGCATTTAACTATAACACATGGTCCATGGGGGTTTTTTTGTGCTTTAAAGGAGGTTTGCTCATCCATACATCCTAACTTAGATTCTTCTCCACCTTTAAAAGCATTGAAACTAATATTGCTTTATTGGCTTCCACGTTCATGTGCTAACATTATCAGTAGAGCTCCAGAACTTGACATTCATCTCAAATGTAAAACTTCAGACTGTATCCAGGCAGCCTTTTGAAGCTTTTAACTATTCCTGCATGGCCAACAGTGGGATTTCAAACCTTAAATGCTATATTAAGTGATTACAGGTTGCTTTGTGGAGTACTCTGAAATTCTATCCCAAAGCCATTCAGTTCTGTGAAGAGAAATAATGAAATTTCAGTACCAATTTAATTTTGCCTTTCATTTGCTTCAAGACTGCCTGCGGGTAATTTTTTTTCCACCTTCAGTAAAAACAGTGTTACCCTGGGAGTTGGACTAATGATACACCTTTTGATACCAGCAGTATGTAGCTGACATTGTTCTTAACACATATTTTATGTAAAAACTTTCTGCAAAGCCATATAATCAGGTGTCATAATAACTACCCACTACTTATTCATTGAGTTAAGGAGATCCAAGTAGACTATTTCTAATCTGTTGGCTACTGGAGATATGGTAATTTAAGGAAAAAAGAAAACCTCAAGAATGCAGCTGCAAGTTGTAAAATCTTCAGCAAACTATGAAAATTAGTATTATTCAAACGTAGGCAAAGGGAGAATGCCATAAATATTGTTTATGCAGTGAGGAGTAAATACAGGAGCAAGTTTTTAATTTATTTTTCTAAGCTTCCCATATTGAGATTAAAAATTCTGTAAGCATGTAATATATTTCAGAAAGAACAATCTCCAAAGAACCAATATGTTATGTAAGGACAAATATTACATAGAAAACAGAAACAACTAGCAATCTAAGAGGAAACACCGAATATTATAATAATGCAGTCTATTGGGTAATCTCGATCTGAGTTTATTGTTAGGCACATACAAAACTTTTGATTCCATTTACAAAACAAGAAATTTTATTGCCTCTGCACTAGAAACTTTCCTTTAGAGACTTACCATGATTGGGCCAATTTAATAATTGAGAAGTTACGGATTGTTTTATTCTTGTTTTACAGCTGGGGAACACAAAGCTGAAGATGCAGCAAAACATCCTGCGGAAGGTGATCAGCCTTTACCACCAGGACATGTCCAGGAACCAGCTGCTAGAACTGATCAAGTTCACCCTTAACCACTTGTGCCTCAACTTTATAGCATCTTTATTATTTGGGCGTCTTGGCGGGGGGTGGGCAGGAAATCAGAGTGAAATGTGAACTCTCCACTTTCTTCCCCAGAAGAATCATTGTAAAATCATTTGGAACATTAGAAATGAACTATCAGTCAGACTTGAATCATAAATTAAACTATTTTTTCCTCCAGTGCATCAGTGAGAAAAACAACAAGGGGATCATTAGAGGCTATAGTGGAGGAGGGAATTAAGGAAACTATTAATACTAAAGATTTTTATGGCCAGAGCTGTTGAACTCTCCTCTTGGAAAAGACAGAGGTGATGTCTGCTGTTCTGTGTTTAGGTATGAATTGCAATCTTCTCAGAGAGGAGGCAGGGAACTGACCTGAATGTCAAATTAGGTCTAGTTTTATGTAGAAACTTTCCAGAAATGCTGAGAATCAAAATATGGGTTTAATGATCTTAGTAAGCAAAACATACCATAGATAAAGGCCTACCATTTCCAGCACTACCAAACTCTTTCTTCTTTGAGACCAAATAAAAAAATCAAACTTCTAATCCTTAATCAGAATAGATTTGCACTTTCAAAAAATCTAAACACAGCAAAGAATTATGTGGAACAGTGAATATTTTTAATGTTTACAGAAGCCTAAGAATTTCACTGTAAGCCTTCAAAAGGAATACTACTAGTGTATTGATCTGAACCGTCCTCCTTGCTGAGATTAATTCTAGGTAGCTGTTGAATACTCAGCTGGCTCTTGGGACAGTACTTTTGTCCCTGATTCTTTCATCAGGTGCCAGCTGATCTCAAAATTTTGCATGTTATTAAGTAAGCTTTTTAGGTTGATGGAAATGTTGTACAAAACAGAACAAGACCCAGTGTCTTTTTCTGTACAGATTATCCTACCTCCTATGATAATGGCAGGTTTTTCAAAATGCACTATGTGCTTCGGAAAGCTTTTCTCACACATGAATCTTTAACTTAAGAGGCTCACTATTAACTCTCATGTTCTTCAGCAGTTGGAAGTTTATGAAGTGTCCTAAAACAGGGGTGCTACTTGACTGTATTATTTTGGTATTAAAAAAGGCTCAGTCTCTAATATCGTAAGCCAAGATTTTACAAGAATAAGTTGATTTTCCTGTGAGTTTTACTAGAATGTTGAAAAGTTGTGTGATTGTCCTTGCTTGTCATCTGTTTCAGACTGAAAGTATCCTAAAGTGTAAACCCTGTTTGGGGGTTTTTTCTTTGCTTAGGTTTTTTTGTATTGGTTGGTTGTTTGGGTTTTGGCTTGGGTGTTTTGTTTTTTTTTTTTGTTTGGTTATGTTTTGTTTGGTTGGTTTAGTCTGGTTTTGTTTGCGTTTTTTGGGATTTTTTTTTAAACACAGTTTGTTCTTATTATAGAATGCTGGCTTTGAACTGATACAAACACACCTTGGCAAGCATTCTTTGTGTTTCCTTCCCCTTCTGTGGCCAACTGCTGACAGTGTTATTAAAGGAGATCATTTGGGTTTTGAGCAAAGAAACAGGGGCAAGCCTCTGTTATAGAAAGATACTCCTTCCTGAACAACACATGAATATTTTACGCAAACTCAAAAAAGACAGGCAGGAATTACATTTTCTATTAACATTTGGGAGGTTTCTCACTCTGAAGAGGTTTCATTGATAGAACCTAAGCATATTCCTTCCATGTTTAAGGCTTTTTTCATCAGGCCTAGGCATATTCTTGTTCTCCAGGCAATATAACAGAACTCACTCCCAGAACACATTGGATTTCCTCATCTGTTTCATCTTGTTAGTTGTCATACATTTCTTTCATCTGTACTACTCAAATAATTGGAATTATTTTACTTTTTATTTTTTGTTCTCTATACAAGAGGTTAACAATTTATAGTTTCCAAACCCAGTGTCTCCACTATTTGTCATTTCCATGTAACACCAGTTTGATAATGTCTTTGCCAGGAGACTGAAATACCTTTCAACAACTTTATCTGTTTGCTAAGAGGCCCAGACATAGCTACAGCCACATCCAGACTAGCAGAGTTTCTCAGTGCACAGCTCTGGTTTGGGGTTGTAGCCTGATAATGGGTAACAGAGCGAGGAGGAAAACAAAGAGAGAAACTCAACTGGAAAACGTGGAAAACACAAGGGTAAAATTTTCTTGAGTTCTCCCCATCCCACATGAAAGTTTAGAGAGGACATAATAACAGCCACAGATGTTTGCAGAGAACCAAGGACTGAAACCTTTGGTGTGAAGGCATTTCTATCACACAAATCATTCCTTTAGGCTACATCTGCCTCCTAATGACATGTCATTATATGTAATGATGTGCTTTGTAATGTAATGCTCAAGCTTCAGTTCCAGTGCAACCTCCTATATTTGCTGTTGGAAGTGGGCATTATATCCTCTTAATCCCATTTAGTTTGAAACATCCTGAGCTTTGTAAAGAGCTGTTGTAACTTGGGTGCTGAACTCGGCTTCTTGCCACGGTTTAGTGTTAGTGGTGATGCTGAGGAAGCCACTTGTGAGGAGCCAGAATTTTCACTTGTTTCATCATGAGTTAGCATTAGCAAAAGTTGCTCATTTTGCATTTCAGCTAGCCACTGAGGTGTGCTCAGTGTAAAACTGTTGCATCTTTCCTTTAGTTGCTATCTGATACCTAAATGTTGTTCCTGTTAAATTAATTAGTAGGCTTGCAGTTTAGTAATATACTACAGACTTTATGTTCATTTTTTAGAAGTGAGAACAGGCAGTTTTTTAAAGCTTAGAATTGGTGATGAGTTTATCTCTTAATAATCAAGGTTTAGTCAAACTGACAGTTACTTGCCCTAAATCATGTGGAAGTCAGAGCCTCAGTCCTCAGTAACACTTAAGTTATGGAACTCTTACTGAACACATGTTAAGTTTGTTGCCTAAATGTTTTTCAAATTAGAGCCCAAACTAGAACTTTGTGCTTGTCCACCTGATTACAAAAATCACCTATGTATAGGTACCTGTATCACATCGCTACTAAGATGGCAGGGACTGAATGGATGCTCTTACAAAAGCTGGTTTGTCAGTTCTGGTCTGTTGACAGACAGTGTTCACCCAATACTGTCTTCCTCTGTAAAGGAAAGGTATTCTTCAGGCCCAGGCTAAACGAAGTCTCCATCTGAGTGCAGTAAAGTCTACCAAGCTATTCTTGTGGATCAATTCTGAAGCATGGTTTAAATAAGAGTTATCTCACTGTGAGGAACATCTGCCTTAGAGGTTATGCAATGTGCTCAAGTCATGCTTGCTCATTAAATGTTTTGCAGATTTGTTGCTTTTTAAAGTGTTTGTTGTTTTCAATCCCAGTGTCTTACTTTAATTTGGTTCTCTCTTCCATAAAAGAGACTAGAAGTTTTAGCCACTAAAAGCATGTTTCTGCCATGGTACTGATTTCTCAGGAGCTTTTTAAAGATGGGAAAAAATAAAATTAAGCTTACACCTAAGTGAGAAGGTAGAAAGCTATAATCATAGTAAAGACTGGAATATTAGGGGCACCATTGCTTTTACCTGTACTCTGCTTTTCATTTAGGAGGTGATTATGAGCAAACTGAATGTAACTTCACAGAGAAACCGGTTTCAAGACAAAGATGCAGAGATTTGGTTTTGCGTTTGGCTGGAATTTTGGTAGAAGGATGAAGGGGTAAGATTTGGTCAGTGTTGTACAAATTTGTATCCTCCAGTGCAATATATGTAAGGAAAAAAAAAAGTGCCCACTCTGTACTTGGTATAGATTAGTTTTTAACTGGATTAAACTGAAACTCAGCACAGTGACAGGCGTCTATAATTTTATTTTAACCTGGTGGGAAGGGAGCTGCTTTAGACCTTGTCTGTATGCACAACTTTGTATTTCTGCCCAGAGGCCCTTGCTGTTTTTCCTCCACTTCCTGCTTTCTGGAAAGATGTGAAAAGGAATTTATAAAAAGATCCAAGTATCTTGTGTTCTTCCCTGGCCCAGCTGCCTAATGAGGTACTTGAATGCTCTATATTCATAAAAGTACAAAACCAACTAGTTAAAATGCTACTGCAACATCACTACAAGTCCTTGACAACACCACACGCTTCCCTGCCTCGTTCAAATTCAAAACAGAAATCCTAGAGAAGGTAAGCACCTACAGGTTTAGTAACAGGTTTATATATAGCTTGCTTTCTCCTTGCTTGCATATTTTCCCTCTAAAGCCAGGTGCCAGTCATTTCAGGATGTCAGAATGGCTGTGGCAATGTGACTCTTGGGGAGAGCCACAGGACATGGTACCGCATCCAGCCACATTAGACTCCTCCATTTTGTAAATGTAACTTGATTGAAAAAAAACCCAACCTTGAGGTATATGGTGGCATTTTGCAAAGAAGCAAGGCTCTGAGCTATGGATTGTGCTTTTGTAAGTTATGCAAAAGTAGGTAGCAGATGCCAGGAGATGTTCCTAAGGTTGGCCCCAGATGTACTCTCTTACTTACATCCTCAAATACCTGTTAGTTACTGAAATGAAGAGGTAGTTGTACCGAGACAGTGAGATGAGAATCTCATCTGAAAACAGCAACGCTCCCTGTAGTTCAGTTACATTTCTAAAAATGAAATATATTTTCTTTTACATAATGGGAAGTAGAGAACTATCTTGAGTCTCGTTATTTATTCATGCATCCACAGATAGCCAATATCAAACCCACCTACCTTAATGTTTTCTAATGCCTTAAAACCTATACTTGCGAGAATCACTTTGTATCTAACAATAACATCACTTTTTATAATTATACCATCCAGTATTATGCTAAATAACAGCTTGCATAGTTGCTTGTGTAGTAAAATACTGTATCAATGAAGGAAAGTAATTTTTTTTAGTTTTTCAGTTTCTAAACCTGGTGTATTTTCAGTGACAAATGTAGGGATGGGGCAGCGCTACAAAGCTGCCTTCTCCATTCTTTGCACCTTTTCCATCAGTTCAGGTGGCTGTTAGTCTGAAAGAATCCACAGTGACTGCTGATTAGTCCTTGCTGCAAATGATTTCTATTTACTCAAATATGTTTCTTAACACATAATTGCTCACAGCTGGTATGTTCTAAGAAACTGCCTATACAGCCATTTCTGCTATAGAAAGTGGTGGTGCGTACCCCCCATATCTTATTTCACACCCTCTCCTACAAGCTTTTTGCTGTTAGTACTACATTGAGAAGAGGACCTCAATTTTTGTGCTCCCTATCACAGGTGACAGTGGAGAAAGTAGGATGGAGGCACAGGCAGCCCTCCATCTCCACCCTATTGTATCAATACAGAGCCTATCTAGTAGGAGAGGATGGGCCATAGGGCACAGTCCTGTGCAAACTTCTGTGTATGGACATTTCCACAGTCACAACATGCTTCAGTAGCAGAGAGTGAAGTAACAGAGCCCATGCCTATTCTACAGGCAGTGCAGACCTTGCCAATGCAGTTAGTACCATGGAGAAGTAATGCAACATCAGTTATAACAGCGATTTTTCATGTAAGTTGCATACTGTTTCATCACTAGAGGGAGCCTAACACAAGCATAACTGCGCACTTTAATGAAGAAGGAAAGCAGTGCCATAAAACAGGATAAAAACAGGATGTCAAAAACCCAAATGATCCCTCAAGAGCCATGTTGCCATGCTTCAAGAGGGCATTTTTCTGTCCTTTTTGTTTTTCTTTTTTGCTCTGATTATGCTGTTCCCATTTGGGAGAGACCCTGATAGTGCAAATGAGCACTAAACTAGTGATACTTTTCCTGAACACAGACAGCTCTGTACCACGTTTGGACTCTGAGTACAGTATACCACAACTGGATAACAAGAATCACATGGTATTAAAAATACCCAAGATACTGACCAGAAAACAATACTGTTTACAATTACACCTGGAAACCACAGCCCTCCTAGAGTAGGATCCTACACATTAGTGAAATAAAAAAAAAAGCTGTGCTATTTCTGCCAAAACTACATCTGCAGGAAACAGAAGTATACACACGCCAACTCATTGTCACTCCTGATACTGCTCAAGGAACAGCTTCTTTGGAGGTAAATGTTGTTTTATATTAGCATTTCTCCCCAGGGATTCTTAAGGTTAAAATGGCATAAATCAGGTCCAGCTTAGGGATGTTCATTCAGTTTCGGAATCTCCCAGAGCAGCACAATCAGCAATGAACAGCCAGGCAAACTGATAAATGTCATGATGTTAACTGTGAGAACTGGGATCAAGTAATAGGGTGTTGTCATCAAGGCATGCTTTAAGTTTTGGAACAGTTTCCCTGTATCTCTAGTTTAACTGTGAGCAATGTTATGCTGCTTACCACACGTAAAGCCACATCTCATTTTCAACTACAATAATTATATAATTCTTAGTCTATATACCCTCCTTCTATGCATTTTATTTTTTACTAAGGAAACAGGAAAAATAAGTGCTTTAAATGTTAACTTCTTTCTGTTCACTATATAAAATAATCAAGAACTTAATAAATCATATGCTATTCATAGTCTAAATAAATATCTGCATTTTAACTTTCTGCTATTTGCAATACACAAAAAAAGATAACCAGCCAGTCATCTGTCCTGATTTAGTTCAATCTACAAGTAATAACATCATCATCAAAATAGTCTTTATTAATTTATCTATTAATTATTTACAGCTCCCAAGTTGCATTTTAGTTGGCTCAGTCTTTGGATTAACAGCTGCCTGTCTTTCGGTTGGACTGATTGCTTTCCTTTACATCAAGCGCTATAAAGTGATTTAGAGTGTCTAAACTTCTATTTTTATTATATCACAATTTCTACATTGTAAACTGTTTTTGAAAATTTCATTCTAAGCTTAATAGGAGGCATAAGCACCTACAGCTTCCTTATTGCTGTTGTGATCTTTAGCTACTACTTCCAAAAAGCAACACTCACATGCTTTTGTTCCCATTTGCTTAAAAGCAATGTTTTTATTTGGTACTTTGGTGGCAACAGTCAGGCTGGGGATTGCTAAGCCATCTATGCTGTTATGTGGCACTGCAGACCTGCACTGACTGGATTTGGGTTGGATCCTACTACCACTGTTTGACTGACTACATGGACCAGCCTCACTGAGGGGTGGGAATGACCAGTCAGCATTATATCAATTTGGTCTCTGCCATCTTATACATGTTTAGTAGCTTATCTCACCATCTAGACACGTACTGTTTCAGGTATACCTTGGGCTCCTCAGGACAAAGCCAAGGTTGCACCAGTGTTGAACCAAGTACTCAAAGTGGCTAATACACATCATCCTGCTCCTGTCTGATGCATGTTTCATCAGTAGAACTTCAAAGTGCTAACTCACAACTGCTTGACAGAGGCAAGGGAGAAGCAAGCTGCATGCCATCTCAAGCCCCCCTGGCACCATGCATATTACAGACTATATGTAGCTCATGCAGGAGAGAGAACAATTAGTGTCTGTTTCTTTTCATTGCTCTACTGAATTTAATGTGCATCTAGAAATAAATATCCCTTTTCTCCTTATAGTTCCTCAAAAAATAAAGCTTTCAAAGGAAGCATAAAAATGAAGCATTTGGAAGAAATCAAGATTCTTTGATTCACCACACTGTGGGCTTGCATTCCAAACCGTTAGTACTAAACTTTTTATTTGAAGTTTCCACAAGATAGGTACAAATTCTCTTCTGGAGTAATGTGCAATGTAACACATAATGTAATGCTGCAAGAGAAAAGAAAGCCAACTCTGCTAAAGGACCTGGAGGATCTGAAAGCTTTTCAGTTTCAGGTGCACATAGAAAAGAACAGCACTTTCATGGGTCCTCACACTGTTCATGTTTCTCCAAAGGTATGTGAGCATGACAGGGCAGAGATTCTCATTGAAATCATCTGCATGGAGGGCATAGTTTCATTTGTGAAGGATAGTAGCTGTCTGGATCTACAGTTTTCAAAGCAAGTATCCATTTTAGTATTACCAAATTTTCATCTCACTGTTACAAGGATGGGTGGGTTTTTTTGTCTCCAAAGCTGTGACAGTCATTGCTTTTAACCCTGACACTCTCACATGAATATAGAGTTATTCCTATATGCTCACATTAATTGCTCCTGGTAATTCTACGTAGTTTCTCCAAACAGCTGTCTTAACTGCTACACTCAGTTCTCCAACAGCTGGTAATTTCCCTCAAAGGCCTTCAGGAACGATAAGGATGTAAAGCATTTCCCTAGATCTTATTTAAGGTATCTGGAAATTGTTTCTCCAGACAAGGCACATTCTTTTCACAGAGGCAGCTTAGTCTCTCACATACTGTTGGTCATAGTCCCTGTATCTCTCGAACTGGGAAAGAAATTATCAATCAAATACATCTTTGTTTTTTCTTCAAAGGTATTTCACAGCTGCATATGGTGCAACTGTGAAACCCATCCTTCCCCAATCCTTCTCTCTTTGCCTATGCTATGAGATTCTCTGGGGATCAGGTGCTCAGTACCTGGGGGATTGGGGAACCCGCAGTCAGCATCTTGCAGTGCTATACCATACCTTGATAAAATTTAAAGAAATTCAGAGGTTTGCTTTTTAGCCCTACCAACACTGGATGCAGTGCAACATTTACTGGACATGCCAACTGCTGTGGAGGTGCTCACTTCAACTTGCAGAGCACATTCATTCTTTCCCCAAAGGAATCAAACGCTTGAGATATAAAGATGATGAGTAGTAGCTCTCAGAAGGATCCTTCACAGACACCGAATTTAAAAACAAAGGGTCTCTTGCTGATGAAGACAAAACTGTATAACAAAAAACCTCAAATTTCATTTACATGACCACACAGTGCAGTTCCTTGCTGACATTACACGTTCAAAGAGTACTACAAAGAAATCCCATTCTATCCATTTACAAGGTGACTTTTTAATCCTGTGTTCTTTGGGCAATATGTTTAGGTTTTTCCTGTCTGGTACACATGAAAACATCTGGAGAGGTCTTGCTGTCGTTAAACCTGTGTTAGCTCTGCCGTGAGTCCCCTTTGCTTTGAGTCTGAGATCAGTGCAGCTGTGTCCTGGACATCCAGCTTTAACATGCATAGACACCATTGAAATAGGGAGTTTGGAGAGGGCTGAATTTCAGGAGCAACAAGAGTGCTGTTCCTAATAAGATTTCACAGGTTTTGTCACAAAATCTCTGTTTTCTTGTCTAAGGAAAAGAAAAACAATCCCACCCAGATGCGGTTGGGTTTTCTCAAGGTGAGGACACCTGCATAGCGCTGCACGTGCAAATCAAGGCACACAAATGTATGAAAAATGTCCCAGATATAGATCTAAATCTAGCTTGAGGTCTAGATTAAGCTTGAGAAAGAGAGCTAGCCTGAGAATTTCAGCATCCACAGTATCTGTGTGCCTGCATACCCTACTTTAAATCAGGGAGCCTAATCCATTGAGCAGACTTAATGGTGTCTATCTCTCTAAACATTTCAAGAAACTCTTATAGGGAAAAAGTAAAGTTAAAAATGGAAAAATAGCTCTTGGGAGTTTGTGAAGTATTTTCTTGATGAGTTTTTTTTAATAGGATGACACCGATGCTTTATGAGAAATTCAACAGATTGTTCCTCCTGCATCAGGGAAAATGCTTGTACTCCATAATTCATCACCTTTTAAATCATGCTGTCACATGGGGACCATAAGAAGGACTAGCATGGAGAAGCTTGGAACTTCATAAGCCAGAGAAAATACAATAAAACATGTAATTACATGTTACATTTGTTATAGAATGTAGTTGGATAAGTGCTAAATTATTATAATAAATACATTTTCATATCCAGAGGACTAGAGGTTCATTGTGTTTAAGCTGTCAAAAAACCCCATTAATTCTTGCACTTAATGTATTCCTTAATGAGACTGGATCCTTGCTGCCTGTATAAATAAACAGATATACAAATATCAAGACTATAAGGAGGTAAACAATCAAGTTTCTTTGACCTCCTTTTCACATCTTTATTTGCTTATCTAGCACAAGCCAATACTCTACACATATAAACACAGAGAGATGGTACAGTAAGTGATTTCTGCCTTGCAGAGATTCAAACCCAGTGGTTACTGGAGGAAGACATAATAAAGGATAATGTCAGACAAGAGCTACCAGGCCACTCAGGCAACTGCTTCTATCTGTCTGTGCTAAATTGCTTTCAAAGTGATTTACAAAGCCTGGAGAAACCCATCATGAAAGAAACATTACTATGGCTTCCTGGTATGTATAATACATCTATGGGTACTTTCACTTTAAGGACAGTACAGAGCACTATTATGATGTAAGTTGAGGGGGAAATAATTTTGTTTCAGTTGTACAGTGTGATCTGGGACAAGAAGGTGTAACTTATGAGCCTGTGCAAGCATCATTCAGCCCCAGGAGACTAGGGAGGAGGCTGTAGCTTTCTATCAAATTAGCCCACACAGTGCTCCAGTAGATAGCAAAAATGACATGCCAAGTGAAACTACTGAAAGTCTCTACAAAAATTCCAACAAACTGGTATAAGCAAAGGTTGAATTTAACTTTGGATCTTTGATTTCCTCAAGTTGTTTTCTCTCAAATGAGTGAAGAATGCTATTCCCCACTATGAAATTTGCTAAAAGTAAGAGGCTGGTAAAAATCAGGAGTCAAAAACTGAGGTTATCTTTAATCCAGCCTTTCCACCACCATTTGCTTTCCAGGAGATACCATATCTGACAGGAGCAATTTCACTTTCCCTCTCTCCTCTCAACCGCAAGATGTAATTTTGTATTTATTTACCCTGTTGTAAAGTTCCAGTGGCAAGAAAGCAATATAGCTTTTCAGCTTCATACTTGAGGAGTGTTAGCATCAAACCCTTATCTGGGGTTTACTTCTTAACTAGTGCGTTCTCAAAATAAAGATCTTTTTTTCTGTAGCAAAGTGACAGACTATTTTAGTAGGGTGAGCAGCCTGCTCAACAGAAGTGCTTGACTGCCATCTTGTTGATGGGACTGATACTTTGGTTGTATTCTTGCTGGCAGAAAAACAACCAAAAAACCCCACATTCTTTAACCAAGAACAAAATTGCTTCTTTTGATATATGCAGTATGACACACTAGGTATGTATGTGTGTAAGTGCAATGTCTTACTGAGTCCAGGTACAGAGCACTCAAAGAGCAGTAGGTGTATACTTCTTTTCTGTGCAATTCTTTCTTTTGCAATAAATCACTCTTGACTTAGTGTCCCAGAAGTATTTTACTGCAGCAGCTTTTTAATGGAAGACTTTCTCCCTTGCTTTAGCAAAGTCTCCCATTGTCTCTGAGGTAAGAGAAATTCCTACCAGAAACAGTTCATAAGACTTGAACTTCTCACATCAAATTTTGTACCTGACAACATCAAGCATTGTATGAATGTATCAGAGCCACAAAAATTGGACAGTTACCTGAAGCCAACCAAGCCATAAAAATTAATACTGGAGAAAATGGACTATATTTTTGTATGAATGAACTATAGCTCTCTCCAAAGGCATCTGACAATATATTAAGAGGTGAGGCTTTTCATTCAGCAACTCAATAGTGTGTAGAACAAGCCTTTCAGCTCGAGCTTGTGGGTAAACTATTGTTTTATTGTTTGTTATCTCTTAGAATTTAGGTTAAATTTGGATACTAGTTTGCAAGTACTCAAGCATTTTTAGTGTGCCTGGATAAGCGAATAAGACACCCCACAAAGTTACTAGGGGTGTTGGATTCTTATCTAAAGTAGATAAAATTTTTAAGGAAGTGTTTCTATTTTTCAGAATAGCCATCCCTCAGTTATGCTCTGAATAAACTATAAAAATTAACTAACAAACAGAACTTTCCCCCTGTAACTCACTAAGGATAAAATCAAACCTCTCAACTAAAGCTGATCAGTACTTCTTAAACTTAAACTGTTTCAGAAAAATGAATGAAATGTGAGCACCAGCACAGCATTTTAGCCAGCATTCTCTGAACTGCATCAGATATATTTATTCTAAGTCAGTAAGAAGACATTTGTTGAATTTAACATACTTTGGAGTAGTTTCTGAGAGTCAATGTGAAAACTAGCAATGATTGAATATTGAGTAATGAGGAAAAAAATACCAAAAAATTTGTGGAGTAGTGTACGTGTGGCAATACTTTTTAATGCAAGATTGTGGCTTTTTCTATGGATACATTAAGTTCTATTATGATAGCTCAGTATAAGATTATTGCTATTGCAACTAATTGTATTTCTTGCTAATTTTCAGAAGAATCTAACAAACAGGGCTGCTAATGAACTGTGACTGCAAATCAGAGCCACACAGAACCTGTTATGCTGTTTTACAACAGCATAAAACTGTTAAGGCCACTCTGATAATATCATTTCTGAGCATGATTCTCGCCTCACCAGTCAAGCATCACTGGAAGGTGACAGCATGGCTTGGCAGAAGCTGCACCCCCCCATATCTCCTACAGGACTCTAGGTTTGGGATCAGCAATATGTGTGGAGAAGGGGCAAAAAAGTAGGCATCATGTATATTGTCCAGTACCACTAAAGAAGGTGCCCCCAAGTTACTTTTTTACGATAGGGAGGTCACCTGAAGGAGGCAGTAAGGGATCTCTGGCAGTCAAGGCAAAGGTTCACAGAGATACAGGGGTTTTTGAACACTCAAGTTCCACACTGGGCTTGCTTGCAGCCAAGTCCAAACAAGGGGAATAAGCAGGTAGTCCCTTCAGTAGCTATTTAATGTGATGGGACACCAGCAAAATGTGAAAATTACAGTTTAAATAGTAGAACACAAACCACTTGTCTGACATAGCACCAAAACCCCTCCATAAACATGTCAAGAGTTTACTCCATAAATG
>JBCJKH010027100.1:0-11811 GCA_039877255.1 Loriculus beryllinus | reverse complement strand
GTTGGACCTAGATAGTCTTAAGGTCCTTTCCAACTCTAACTATTCTATGATTCCGTGAATAAAGTTATGAGAGATATTCAGTACACAGAGCCACTTATTCACTCAAGCTTCTTCAACTTGTCTGAAGTCAAGTGGAGTAGCTAAATCATTATTTCAGCCAATTTCTTCTAGTGAAAAGTCTACTTCTAAGGACAAAATTGTTTGGGAAATGCATCAGCATGCTATTACATGCCTCCAGGTGACTTAGCTCTTAGTAAATAGTCAGGTTTTGTATTTGCTTGACACTCAGTGCAACCAGTTTAGGCTTCATTTTTACTTCTGTCTATATTTATCCCCAGCATGGCAGGTGCAGAACCATGCAGTTGGTGTGGGTGCTCACCAAGTTACAAAGGCACATGCTAAGAAAGGGGTTCTCCTGGCAGGCTGCAGATACACACAGACATGTGAGGATAGTGTAAGTGTCCCAGTGATGGACTAAACCAGTTTATTCTGGTGCAATAATTGGAGTAGATTTCTCAGGGTTTATGAAACTTTTTTTACAGAAGAAAGGAACTACACGTTATTGGGACTTTCTCCCTTAATTCAAAGTAATTTTCCTATTTCCTTTTCACAAAGTATAATACAATAACATAAGAGAAGACAGATATTAAGATTCTTGATCTTGCTGCCATGCATATATATTAGTTCCACTTAATTGTCCTTTTAGTTTCCAGTGCTAAATGCATTTCTGATGCTATAGAAAAACAACAGTTCTTGATGCTATCAGTTGCCTACTAATATTGCAATTAGAATAGCAATTTCTCTAGTGAATTTCTTATGATACTTCATACCATTTCACTTACTCTTCTGTGGTCTGAGACCATTCAACTTCTGTATTTTTGCTGTAGCACAATAGAGCAAATGAAGAAATGAAACTGAGACAGGAAGAACTGGAGGCAGCTAGGTCCTTTATAATGACAGAATGAATGCCCTAAAATCATGAAACTATTAAGATGGGAGTGCAATATGAAAACAGCCTCACATTTTTGAGGAACTTGGGACAAACAAAGAGGAAAGGAGGGGGAAGCAGCGAAAAAAGCTGTCAGAAATATAAAAGATTTTGGGTTGTAAGGCTGTAAGCAGAGAAAAGGTGTGGTGATTAAATATGTAAGAGAAGGAGGAAAAGGAACAGAGAAATAGAGAATGGATAGAATAAGGGAGAATAAATGTGTGTTAATATTTAAGTGATATCTTCTATAATGTTATTTTTGATTTTCCTGGCAGATGTCCTACCACTGTTGATTTTAGGAGAAAGAACTGGGAAGACTGTTTTATGAACTCATTTCATTAGCTTCACTGTCTACTGTAGTTAAATGTGGGATTGGCTGAATGACCACTTACACTGCTATTAGTCATAACAGAAGGAAAATTGATTATTTTGTACTCTTGACAGGGTTTAGAACTTTTTTGCCTTCCCATGAATAATTCTGTAGACAAATTCAGCCACAAAATCCTGTTAGATAAACCTGTGATGTTCAAAGAGATTCAGGAAAGGGATCTCATGTTTGCAGTATTATATACAGTATAGAAGTGTCATGTCAGCTTTAGAATAGTAGAATCAGCTAGGTTGGAAAAGACCTTTAAGATCATCGGGTCCAACCATTACCCCAGGACTGCCAAGACCACCACTAAGCCATATCACTGAGTCTCATCTACATGGTTTTTGAACACTTCCAGGGATGGTGATGCCACCACTTCCCCTGGGCAGCCCATTCCAATTTTTGACTACCCTTTCAGTGAAATTTTTTTCCTATGATCCAATCTAAACATCCCCTGTCGCAGCTTGAGGCTGTTACCTCTTCTGCTATCACTTGTTACTTAGAAGAAGAGACCAACCCACCTACCTCCTTTAAGGTAGCTGCAGAGAGAGAGACATTTCCCCCTAGGCATTATCTTTCCTATACTAAACAACCCCAGTTTCTTCAGCCATTCCTCATAAGATTTGTGCTCTAGACCCTTCACCAGCTTTGTTGCCCTTCTCTTACCCATTTCAGAACCTCAGTGTCTGTCTTGTAGTGAGGGACTGAGAACAGAACACGGTATTTGAGGTATGGCCTCAGCAGTGCTGAATACAAGGGGATGATCACTGCTGACACACTATTTCTGATACAGGCCAGAAAGCCACTGGCCTTCTTGGCTGCCTGAGCACAAGCTGTCTCATGTTCAGTGGCTGTCAACCAGCACCCCCAGGTCCTTTTCCACTGAGCAGCTTTCCAGCCACTCACTCCTGAGGCTGTAGCACTGCATGGGGTTGTTGTGGCCCAAGTGCAGGACCTAGCACTTTGCGTTGTTGAACTTTATACCATTGGCCACAACCCATCTGTCCAGATCTCTCTGGAGAGCCTTTCTACCCTCCAGCAGATCAACACTCCCACCCAACTTGATGTCATCTGCAAATTTACTGAGGGTGTACTTGATCTCCTCATCCAGATTATCAACAAAGATATTAAAAAACACTAGTTCAATAGTGAGTACTGAAGGATACCACTAGTGACTGGTTACCAGTTAGATGTGACACCATTCACCACTACTTTTTGGGCTCAGAATTATGTAATGCACCTTCACTCTCCTCTCTTGTTTTAATCAAAATACATATTAAAACTTAGAAGGGAATAGGCTGTATCTTCACGTTTTCTGACACTGATTCTGACTGATGTATGAGATTCTGTACAAATAGAAAACATAATTATATTTCAGAAGCCTTTTCCCTTTCATTTATTTTAGTCTCTGAACTGTAATATTGGTTTTATTTATGTGAGCTGTGATTAACCACGATAGTATCATTTTTCTGCTTCCATTTATTTCCAAGTCTCTTATGCAAACACAGGTGATGGGGGGGGGGAGGCGAGGGGGAATACTTTTATGTTGATTCTGCTGTGATGCAGTTCAGTAGCATGATCCTCTGACATCAGCAGTATTGTCATTCTAATTGGTTTCATACAGCTTGCTGAACTGTGATGACAACCTTAGTGTTCCGTAACATCTAGGCAATACCTTGTTGGAAAACAGGTTGTCTGGAGGATTTTTTTCCTCTCAAATGAATCATAGAAATTAGAGATGGAAAAGATCAAATCAGAAGTGGCAATATAATTCCCTTCTGCAAAAGTGGATAAGTTACTCAGGCAAACCTATTTGGTCTCTGAAATATTGCCATCACAGTAGAAGTGGCTGATGTTCAAAGGGAATAGATGTCCTGACCTTGAAAACACGCCTGCCCAGTGAACTGTAATAAAACCAGCTCGGGTAGATACCAGAGCCAAAACCAGGATTGCAGAACTTGTGACATCCACCACTATATCTGGCTACCCTGGTTTCTAACTTCCATCTGCAAGACAGTAGGATTTGTTATTTCATTGTCATTACAAGCTTTCTAGATATTTTATGCTATGTTTTAGTTCACCCTTGGCTAAATGGACAAACATAATGGAAGTTAAGAATGATTTGAACAGAATTACATCTGACTTTACATTTTGGTGAAAAAAACCTATAGAACTGAAAAAAAAATCCATATATTTGCACTCTAAATGAGGCACATAACTACAGAAATATTTATTCTGAGTATCCAGAAATATATATATGGCATTAAAACTCTTTTTAAACAGCAATTAAACTATTTATTTTATCCACATCTACTGGAGATTTGACAAATTTCGTTATTACTTTTTTAACAAGAACCACCCTCATCTATCTATATTACAATGATACAAAACTGTATGACAGTACCAGTTTAATACAGTCTTGTTACCAAAGTAAACATGTATCAGATAGATATTAGTGTGACAAAATTTTAGAGGTTTCCATAAAATAACAGAAGTTTTGATCAATTTGCTGCTACATCTAAGGCAAAATATCTTGGGCATGAACTTACTATGTAAAGCCTCAAAGCAAAATATTTCATGGCACTGCATAATGTAATAGAAAGATGAGTGTATCCTGAGGTTTACTGGTAGCTCCAACTGCTATTATCTGAAGTAATTTTTAAAACTGCACTTCTTAAAAATCCTTAAAAAAGACCCAAACCCTTATCACCTCTAGATTTTTAAGTTTAGGCCTACAAAATGTCTTCAGTCAACTTGTATCAAGTATATTAGATGCTTAAACGTGCAATTGTAGTCTAGACCTTTTCTTTACTGCTGATTTGAGTTCCAGGTGCTTCACATTTCATGTCACATAAATTCATCCAGCACTGCGCTTCTTGGCATAGACAGAAATACCTCAGTCTTACCAGAACTGAGATATTCAATATCCCATGCACCTATCAAATCTACTGCCTAGTATAAACTAAGTACTCCTATCATGAAGGGTTCAATAAAAGAGACATTTTCAAAGCAGCCTGAAATGTCATACAAAACTGCCAGAGGCAAGATACATCACCAAGTCTGTACCACTCATTCAGCATATGGATTCAATTGCTTTGTCTGCCTTACAGTAAATCTCACATCACTTTATTTTCATGACTGAGCCACCAAAAATAGTACTGACAAATATTTTTGGACTTTAAGAGAGCAGTAACTCTCTCATGTATGCACCATGGGACTACAGTAAAATATGGTAGGTGATAAAGTCACAGAAAACTGTGTTCCATTTGACATATCTGCAAAACTACACACATATCGTTTGGCTATATTCAACTTGGAACTGACACCAAAATCCTCCATTCCTTTATTCTGTGTACTATGTAATTCCTTGCTGCCATTTCATGCATCTAATTTTCTTGGCCAGAAGATGGCATAGGCATTTCAAATTAAATTGTTGCTGCAGCTTCACTGAAAGTCTCTGTATGATAATGATTATAATCTAAATACAGTATAATCTTTCCTTTTCAGAGCATATCAGTAGAAAAGTTCTTTTATGCTGTGCTTATTATGTCAAATTTTCTTCAACTTGTAGCACACTGGAATAAAGCATTACAATATAGAATATTCTGATAACATGGTCTTTAACAAATCTATTCTTCCACATCTCTCAAATGTACTGTTAAGCAGTTCTCTGGCTTTTGATCTGTAACATTCAGCACCCTGAATTTCTATCAACTGCAGTTAAAAGCTGATATTATTTAGGTCATTGCAGTATCTTGGTGCTAACAAGCTACCTGCGTGACATCATTACAGCTGTAGGTAGTTTCCATGTATATAATTAACACATCTGGTTTCATTAGTGTCCTAAGTAGATGATATAGGGTCTGAAAATCTCTTCTATTATGTGACAGAGGTGTACATTTTGATGAGGTTTTTAAAAAATCATTAAATAATATAAGGTCTTTCTTCAGCTTGAAAGGAAAGGTTTTCCTACTTATGGCTTAAAACTAAAAAAATTCACTGTGGAGTTTACAACATTCAGATTTCCCTGCATCACCACAGGCAGCATCAGGGTTAATTTGCTAATGAGAAGCAAAACCCACAAGCCCATCATGCTGTATTCAAATTTAATGTGCACATGGACTTCTTGATTCAGGCCATGTTTATAAATAGTACCTCTAGTTAAAAATAGGTTTTTGAGATCTAGGGAGTTGATATTATGATCTGTAAAGCGAATGAAGCTCCCAGGAGTAACAGGAGCTTATGTAATATTTATTCCTACATTTTTGCTCAGCTGCTTTTTGCTATTTTGATGCTGAGCTGCTGGGACTGTTAGTTTCTTAAGCCTTTCAAATCTGTCTTCAATGAAGTTAGGATTGTCTGCATGCTTGCTTGCCTAGGTAACCTTACTTGGCTTTGGAATTTTGCTTAAGAAACAGTGGTCATTGGCTCCACTTACAGGTATGTTCATTTAACAAGTTTTATTGCATAGGACCTTTGTGGAATCCCAGACTGTGCTTCCAGGTACAGCACCTTTTCAATATTAAGTTAATTCTAGAAAGATTAAAGCCAGATCTTTTTCTTGAAACCATACGACTTGTTAAGTTCCTAGGGGAGACTAGTTATTGAGTCTGTAGTGTTAAACTCTGTCTCCAGGTACAAGAAAGATATTTCATTCAATTTACATAAGGCACTCACAAAGCCAGTTTTAGTGCCTTGATTTCTTTTTTTTTGCCTGATGTTTTGCAAGTGAAATACCATTGCTAATGGAACAACATTCAGGGCAAAAATATTCATGGATGATGAAATAGTGTTAATATTTGTCATTGAGACGCTATTTTGTGCATGGAAACAACCATGAGAGAAGCAGAGGCCTAGGAAAATGCTTTTCTATGGAAGAAGTTCAGCTTATAGTGGTAAAATGAAGCATATCGTATTGAACGTTATGCTCAGCCTTCTAATTTTGCTTTCCTCATTTTCATTCCTTTGCCCTTATTCATGTGACGCATTATATTCTGTAATCAGAGACTTAGTCACTTCACCATTTAGTTGTGAACAGAAGTTACTAGTTTTCTAAACCAGTTGTTTTGACATCTGTCTGTCAATGCTGACACTTTTGCTGGAAGTAAAAGTGTGATGCTGTGTTCAGTTATAACTATAAGGTATCACATTTAATTTTTCTGCTGCTCCAGGAGCCAGTTGCATGCACCTGATTTTAGTCTTGTTTTTAAATAGCGTAAACCCCCAGATCAACATTCTGGGAAAGGACTGGATTAATCAGAAACATTTAAAAATACCAAAAAAAAAAAAATAGGAAAAATCTGTAAGTTATCATTGAAGAAACAAGTATTAGAATGATCAAAAATCAGTACTTTAAATAAATAGTAAATAAAAAATAGTGCCATTAAATACAAAAAAACGGTGTACATAATATTTTAGCAATATTATATGGTAATACATCAGGACTTCAAGAAAAGTTGATCTAAATTTATAGCAAAGCATCCTGTTAAGCCTTGTTAGGAAACAATCAGAAATGACCAGTATATCTGGCATTACCTGACAGGTGATAAAGAGTTATTAGATAAGAATAGCATGGACCTAGTAGTTAGAAATTAGGTTTGATCTGGTAATTAGTCCAACCCTGTAGATGTTTACACTATCCGCTTTCCTAAAGATACACTTACCAACTAAACATGAAAAGTCTGAGTTGATGGCCACTGAAACAAAAACTTTATACATGACTTCAAATGATAGCTGCATGTACTGTTTAGCCTCACCTAAAAGCAAACCCATCTACAATTAGCATAAAGACTTTAAAGCTCTCTTAGCTAAATTTGGTGCACTGAGCACAGATGCATGAACAGGAAACAGAATGTGATATGATTCAATATGTAGGAACATGATGAAAACATGATGGTGCCTGGAAAACATTTGTTGTAAGAAGCCAGTTCATTATTTATACAGGAAATAATTTAAAATAGGTGAACAGAAATAATGACCTAGCAACCAATATTAAAAGGTACACGAAAATCTTGGAAAAAAGGAGAATAGTAGCTGGGACAATGTTGCTAGGAAAATGAGATCTCTAAAATTCATGCAGATTTCCTTAATACTGAAAAATTCTAGCTGGAGTCTGTAATGCTTTAAAGCATTATTTTCTTCCATAGATATCTATGAATACTTTTTTACAGTATAGTTTTTTTCAGCAGACTTAAAGTTTTGGAAGAGTTAAAGTACTTCAATCCCAACACTTGAGGAGAGAGCTCTTTAGACCACCACACTTCCCTCAGTTCTCCTAACATTGCAGAAAGAACTAGTCCTTTTGATCCGATTGCAAAGTGCTCAGCCCTTCAGTCTATACTTATGGGAGGCATTCAGCACCACTTAGGCTAAGTATACTTTTTTCCATTTATATTCTGCACTTACTCATGTTACTAGAAATTTCTGTAAATTTTCTAATTCCTATTAACTTCAGGACATACTTAGCACTAATTTTAGGGAATAACAACCTAGTCATTTATATATGTCATGCAGCTACAAGTTGCTACTGATACATCATGTAGTTCTTACTCGATCTTCTCGTATTCGTTTTGCTATCATGATGCTTAAACCCATAAGCATTTTGTTGATAATCTGTTAAGGTCACAATTTTTAAATGCAGTTTATGTTGTATTTTGTTCCTGGAAAAGTCAAATTGCGTCAGAGAGCACTTGTTTGTTTTCTGTTGCTTTAGTGCAGTTTTTTATTCCGCAGGGAGGTATGACGTTGCTATGCGTTTGCTGAGCAGACAGGTGTCTTTTTCAGTAAGGGTGGTGAAAATATTTAATGGAACATTACTTTAGACTGCATCTAAAAACGTTGCCTGCTAAAGCTGGTTACCAGTAGGTCTTTCTTCCCATATACTTCCACAGCACAGTATCTGCTTAAATTTATTCAAGTTTATTTGGCTTTTGTCAAAGTCAAGAAATTCAACCTCAATTCAGCCAGCTGGTGTTAATGCACAGTAATGCATTCTTTAGTTATATAAATCACTTTTTTTTCACTCTCTAGAGATAATGAATACTTTTTATTCAAAGAAGAGTTATTAATTTTGGTTTTGTGGCTTTTTTTAGAGGGTTCAATATGGAGCTTTAGGCTTTCTTTATAGCATTTTCTTCAAATCCAACCCTGAATATAAAAATTAGTCTTTTCTCTTTTTTTTTTATTGTACTCACCTCTACCATACCAAGTGTTACACAGAGATAAGAGTTTAATTTCACAATATGCCATCAAATACATGGGAATTTCATAAAATATCACTCTTTTCCAATAATGCTGGGTGCCTAAATCTAGGTTCATATTTTAAAATTGTGTATACTATATAACATATGAAAGCTCAACATAATTTCACATCCGACTCCAGAGCCTGAAACAATAAACCTCAAAACATACAACAAACATACAAGTCCCAAATAAATTTTTACTTAAATTTTTTATTTTATCTTAATGACAAAGTTGTTGTGCTTACTTGGAAAATGTATCTGAACTCAAGTTTGAAGATAACCCTTCCTGAAAGGCAGGTTAAAAGTCCTCTCTGCAAGCAGGTATCTGGTTTCCAGGTATTTTCTAGCCCAATGCTCTGGTCATCCAGCTGACACATTAACCATGAGCTGGCTGCCTGGGACTTTGTTTCCAAGGTCATGATTTTTTTTTAATAAGGCAGGCTGCCAAGGTATCCTGTTAGCCTCCAATTTCCATATGAAACAGCTTGTATTTCCAAGACTTTCAGTTTGTTGCTCTACAGCAGCCAACTGAGAAGGTGAGGTAACCATGGCACACCAGTTTATGGAAGCCTGAACTTTGGCTGATTCAGAGAGAGTGGTTACTCCTCCTGGACTCAGTTGTTTCCAAAGCATATGGTTGCTAAAACTGAAATATATTACCTGTCTTCTTTCAGCAATGGGAAAAAACCCCTTTCAGCTTTCTGTTTGTGGCTGAATCTTTTGGCTCAATTGGGTAAATAATACTGGCAATATTAATGGAGAGCACCAGCATATGTTTCAGTGGATGGTAAAGAGAGAAGCTTGGGAAGGGCAGTTTTCAGCTAAGCAGAAAATTTATTAGCAAATATAAATAGAATTTTTTTAAGTATTACATTTAAATAAGTGTCCCGGTCCTATGTCCTATCCAGAGACATAAATATTTCATCAAACCTACAATATTCTGGACAGGGAAAAAACTTGCCAACAGCAACATTTCATTCATTCTCCACTCCTTGATTCATAAGACGAAACACAGAGCTCCAAGTTTCCTCTAGTCTCTTTATTCTTGTATCACTTGCCATTGTGTTAAGGTTAAATTCTGAAAGTGATGGGTTTTTTTCCTTTGTTATCTTCTGCTTAAAAAACCTCTCCTGTTTGTGCTGAAATGATTTGAAATCTTCTAAAGCCTTAAGGATAAGCATATTTCAGTCTGGCAGTGAATTCCCAGGCGAAAGAAGAAGCAACTGCAGACATTATGAAGAGAAGTGGTTTATAAATAAAAATCCATGAAAACCAGTGTAGTAATCCTTTAACTGATGTTTTGGGTTTTTTTTTTTTCCCAGCTGCTATTAGTATAAGTATCAAATGTGGCATTCTGTGCATGTATCAAAGTTTAAACAAAAGAGAATATGCAGTATCCTGTACTATGTATCCATGTTTTTCTCTGTAAGTGTTCGCAGATTTAATATTTCTACCTGGCCATTTTATGCATAAGACTAGTGAAAGGATATGCATTTTAAGATGTTTGTGATAATATATTGAAAAAGTAGTTTTGAGAATTATAGCAACTAAAATGCCCTATTGGTTCACAGATACTTTTAACTTTTCTTTTAACCTATTTTTACCTATTTGTATTTTGTCTGCTCAAAATAAATGCACAAAACAGTTCACCAAGCCCACTTTGTACTAATAAAAAAATTCTATGTCATATGAAACTTGCAATATATTTTCTTATAAGTTGCAAATAATAGCTCATATTTCATCTTCAGTGAATAATATCAGAATTCCAAAATACAATCTCAGACACATGCATACCTATATATATGCACACATTTATCTCCCTACATGCATGCATGTATATATATACATTTATAGCTTTCTGTGGATATGGACATGAATAACTAGACCAATACACGTAGTAGCTATTTTTAAGAAATGAACAAAAGCTATATGAATGTATGTTGTGACCTTAGAAACTAGAATGGCTGGGAAGCATTCAGATGAATTACCATTTAAGCAACTAAAAAAAAGAACATATCATCTATGCATAAAAATAAATTGAAAACATGTAGTTATGATGGATTCCACCATCTTTGAAGAATAGAGAGAGCTTCTGTCAAGAACTAACACAGTCTAAAATGGTCTTTCTTTGTTTTAATTAAAAAGTGAACCAAGATAATGGATCATTGCTTAATTTTCCAGTTTGGAGGCAGAGAAGAGCATGGCATCAATATTGTCTGGGAACTGTCAAGGTCACTGCCCAGCACCACTTCTTTTACTGAAGAGTGTGTCTCTTAATTTAGGAAAAAGAGCTTGGTTTGTGTTCAGCTAGACTCTTAGAAGTTAAGTTTAATTAAGTGCTAGCCATAAGATTCAAAACCAGTCACTTTAAAAGTCACATTAAAGTAACAGAAACTTGAAATACAAATGGCAAAAAAAAAAAAAAATTAATTTCGGGACTGGAAAAGTTAAGGGATACTGTAAGGAGAGGGAATTAAATTAAATATAGAAGGTAAATATGAGTTGCAATTTATTACTAGTAATATTATTTCTGCTGATTTTTCAAGAGAGACCATTTAAAAGCAAAGCAAGACTTAAAGTTATGAATATTTTTATTTTATATGAATACTGAGTCTGTGTGACTGAGGGAATCCAAATGAGACTATAAAAATATTAGGTCCTGGTAATTAAAGACAGTTTCTTTTAAATGGTGCATCTTTAAGTTAAGCTACTGCCTCTTTAAATTAATGAATGTCTTATTTCTGATATATGACAATAAATTTTAATCTAGAAAGCAGACAATAATTACGTTTAAAGAGTTCCACTAAGGCTGCTCACTAACATACTGAGAGCAGAAGTGACAGAAAAGATCAGAAGAAAAACTAATATTTGCCTCTTGTATTTATTTTACAGGAAATGTGTTTGTTGTAAGCCTGGCAGTTGCAGACTTGGTTGTAGCAATCTACCCGTATCCACTGGTGCTCACATCTGTATTTCACAATGGATGGAATCTGGGATACCTTCAGTGCCAGATTAGTGGCTTCTTGATGGGCCTAAGTGTCATTGGATCAATCTTCAATATTACAGGCATCGCTATCAATCGGTACTGCTATATCTGCCACAGTCTCAAATATGACAAGCTGTACAGCAATAAGAATTCATTGTGCTACGTTGTTCTTATCTGGGTCCTAACATTTGTTGCTATCGTGCCCAACCTTTTTGTGGGATCACTG
>JBCJKH010027099.1:0-13524 GCA_039877255.1 Loriculus beryllinus | reverse complement strand
TTTCAAGAGGACATGACTTCTTCAGTCTTTGATACGAACCACACTCACTCTTTCAAGAGGACATGACTTCTTCAGTCTTTGATACGTTTCCCAATCTATAAAGATTCTCATGGATATCCTCTATTGAAAGCACTGCCTCTATTCTCTAAGCATCTCATAGTAAAATTCATCCAGCCCAGATTGTTTAAAACTGTCTGGCTTTAATTAGAATTTTCTTGGTGCTGCTGAATACTTCACCTGTTTGAAATATCTAAGCTTTTTTTTTTTTCTTTTTTGCAACTGCATCTCAGCAGTAGTCACTCCATTAGTGCACAGAGATGCTTCCAGCTGCTGTGCTTCGCTGGGATGTTCTGATGGCAAGGCTGCTTCTCACTGATCTGCTGGTGCACCACCATGTACTTTGAAACTCTCTACTAATATTCTCAATTGTATTACTTTTCTCCAGCTCTTCTTGACAGTGTTCTTTTACTAGTGGCATTTGACATTAGTCCACTTCTAATTTTTTATTCTATTTTAAAGACATCAGTAGAAAAGTTAAGATCACTACTGAGAATGGATGCTGGTGACTGGTCATGATGGTGACAGAATAGTGCAAGAAGTGCCTGTGTTCTCAGGAATTTACATTTGTTTGTGTGTGTGTGTGCGCATGTATGCATATGTATATATGTGTTAGCCTTCGCTATTATCCGCAGTATAACCATTCTATTCAGCTTCCTGCACAGCTAGCCAGGCTTCATGCGGGAGTCACTGAATCAGCCAAATGCTTAAAGTCAATACAAAATGTGCCTTGAGACCTGCCGTATGACAGATTCTCCACTACCCCTAGCTGTTAGGAGCTTGACTTGATTGATTTAATTGATTTTGCCCTGCACAGCACCTGTCAGTTTTGACAGTCCTTGAGTAGCAGGAATAAGACTTTGTCACTGGTTTTGAACAGGTTATATTTATTTTAATAATAAATAGAAAAGCCTTTTTTACTTTATTTCAGTATCTTGGCAAGACACAATTCTTGAATCCTTGAATCTTGGCAAATTCTCATATTATCCTTGCATAGGACCTCAGAGAGTATTTTTTCTCTGACTCTACGATTTTGCTGTTCCACATAGGTTATCAGCTTATTTGGCACCACAGACAGTAATTCATCGGGTTAGATCCCAATTGTATGAGTTGTCTCCACAGCACTATTGCTTGAGAGCTGACTCCTCCTATTTTTTTTAAATTTTCAGTCTTGTACAGCTTCTTTAACTAGTTGATTCTACTAATTAGTTCCCCTGGTGAATGAAAGACTGCCTTTTGAAATTGAGAGCCTCATTGAATGGGTATATTAATAGTGTAAATTATCCACTGAAGTCCAGCATGTCAGCTCTCCACAGTGACCACCTGCAGAGTTCTTTGTACCTGCCTAATCCCTCACTGAAAGAAGAGTAAACTGATCTTTCTTGTGTGACCATACATACAATTGAGTACTTTGCAAGTTTTTACCACCATAATTTTTATGTGTCACAGATTTAAAGATCTTCTGTCATTTTACTGTTCCACTGTAATTAATTTATATAAATTTATAATCCTATTTAGATAATCCTGTGATGCTGTCAACTCATTGCATTGAGTGATAGTTAATGTTAACTTCTGCTAGAATGGCCATCAGTACCTACAATAGCATTATTAATTCTACTATCTATGCAATGCTGCAACATAAAAGTTCCTGATAATGTTTCTTAAACAGAACTACAAAATCATTTATTATAACTAGATGTGGCACTGGAATACCATGGAAAATCCTCCAGGTTTAAATAAAATTCTTATTAATCCTTTCCTAAAATTATATTATATTATAAAATATATTATATTAAAATCTTTCTTTATCCCTTTCTGTCTTACTTCTTCTGTAGGTTGTTACAGTGTTCTTATCATCACCTGCATTTTTCACCTTTTCTCCTAGTGAAACAAAGGGAAGAACCATAATTATTATTCTCTCACATTTTAGTTACTCCTTTAATAAATTTCTTGATCTCATGCAATATTTCAAATTCTTCTGTGTTGTTTCCTGGATAAACCCTTTCATTAAGATAGAATTAGTATAACTACTGCTTTCACCAGTATTAATACCTTTTTGGCTGATGTCTAGCTACCTACTTAGGGAAATTCATTATCCATTTGTTTGGTTTTTTTTACTGTACTATCTCTCAACTTCTTTAATCTCTGAGCCTAATGAGGAGAAGGCAGTTAGATCATGCCTCTTCTTTCATGCCTCTTATAAATTATTCAGGGCAGTGAACAAACATCCAATGGTAAATACAATGTCAATATGTCATTTAAACACACTGCTAAGACTGGAGGGAATAAAAAACTCCTTTACTTCCAGTTTACATGGTCACTCCTGCCAACATGCAAAATTAATTGAGCAGTTGGTGTTTGGAAGAGGCTAACTGTGGGCTCTGCAAGACCAAGAAGGGCAGGCTGTGAGCTGCTGCCAAGTGAGGGGATAACAGTTTACGTGTAGGTTTATTAGTAGTAAGCATCGTTGTTGCTAAAGCTGTACTGAAAATTAGAATGAAGAGAAGGATGGAGAATTAGATTTCTTACTAAATTAGGTTACTAAATAAGTTATGGCCATGTTTTGCAAAAAAAAGAAGGCACTGACTCATATCAAAACTAGAGACCTTATCCATTTAGGCTCAGCATTGTGCAGCTGTGATGGTCAAGCTGTGATAATCTGCTAGGAAAGCACCTTTAAACATGCAATATTTTGGCTACCCATTTTCCCAACATCGTTTAAGACCACTGAACTTTTAGCCACTGAAATGACTTTGAACATCATAGACATAAAAGGAAGGTGGCAGGCATACAGATATCGCTGTCTAGCCCGTGGGTGTGCTGCAGATATAGTTACATGATCTGTGCTCTGTCTTGTCTTTGAGGGGCATATTTATGCACATGGTATCTGTACAGAGAAGATGCAATCAATCTGATTCTCAGATTTTCTGTGCTTTCTGTGTTCATCTACATCAGGAGCAAGTGTAACTTTCAGCTGAAACTCAGGAACAGTGTTTTAATCCTGTTAGTATTGTAAAAATGTATGATTATTCAAAAAGCACCAGAGAAAGGTTAAAAAAAAGTCAAAGTGAAGATTCTGTAACTTTCAAAACTTAAGACACTTTGAATCTACAATGATATTAATACAATTCGTAATTGATATCTTTCAGAGTGGAAGATTACTAGCCAAATCTGTGATTCAATTATAATATTATTCTATTTGTATTCTAGAAAAGGAAGTCTGTAAAACCCTTTCAGTGGCTAATACTGGAGCAATATTCTTTATGACCACAAGGTGCCACCTTTATAACTCTTGGATGAGCAACAAATTTAACAGTACGTTTGAAAGGAAACTATTAGATAGCATCATTCCCTACTTCTTCCTGAACTTTCTATGTTAATTTCTCTAGCTAACTAATTTAATTTGGTATGAAAATTGAATTAGCTTCAATATTAGATGTGAGTAGACATCTCATGAAGAATAATCTATTTAGTTTAGCTGCTGTTCCTGCTTTTTAAACTTTAAGAACAAACTACAATTTCCTTCAATTTGCTAGTTACTTAAATTCATACAATATTTGTCATATAAGCATCCTGAGTAATTACAATTATTCCAAATTTTAATATTGCACACTTGGCTAGATGATACTGCTAGCATTTTTGCCCTTTGGCTAGGCACTTATAGAAACATAACTCAGAATATTTTTACACATAGCTTTGAATATTTCCTTTTTAATACAAATTTCAGCAAGTTGGTTTTTGGGTTTTGGTTTTTTTTTTCAGTACACTCACTATACCTATTTGCAGACTTCCAGGCTCAGACTCACTGTGAGCTGAATCAGGAGCTCAGAGGTGCAATACCCTCTCTCCTGTAAGGCCACTGAATTCAGCAAGCCCTAACAATTACAATACCACAAAAACTTTGCTAACTGAAGTACTAAGCCTGTGTATGTCAGTAGATACATTCCTATGAGCTTCAACAGACTTTAAATAAACCATACCGGAAGTAATAAATAATTTTAGTTTATCACGGAAGAGCCTAAGCAATTTCTTAAACAAACCTAAATAGATGCATGCATTAAAAATTACATACACTAAAAGTTGAAATTTTAGTCTAAACCTGAAAGACAAGTATATCACTATTGCTGTTCTTGCTAGAAAACTGTTAAAGGAATTGTGAAATATGCAGAACTATTTTCAGGGAAGGCCTTGATCTTAAGTGGTTCTGTTACTACGACTTTAGTAGAAAACCACAGTTTAATTGTAGGTTCTTTCCTGTGATTTCTCACTAAAAATAATGCAAGCAAGAAATGTTTTGAAGAATTTAAAAGTTTATGTTTTACTGTAAGCATAACTTGTTAATTTTCTCACTGCATAGTCTATAAAATTATCAGCTACAGTGATCCTTTTAACAAATCACATATAGGTATAACATTTCTCATCAACTTTAATAAGCTGGTGTGATTTCATAATTGCCTTGTAATCACTGATGTGGTAAATACCACTGCTGCAGTGCATTTCTACCTGATAAATGAAGTTCAATTACTTATAAAAACATTTATTGTGTCTTCCTCTTTTCTAAACCAGTAAGGATTGTCCTTCCACATACACAGAAGTAAACCCAGTTCATTACAATAGAACATTTCATTTTAAAATATTCCACCATCATTTGTCTCAGAAGGTGCCACTTCATAAAAATTTGCCCCCAGATTTGACTAAAGTATGTGAGGGGAAAATTCAGACCAGACCATACCTATCATAAAATAGTTATGAATTAAGAATGCACATTGTTAAGTAAAACAAGTCAAGGAACAGCTCCCAAGCAAAAAAGAGGCAACAGTGGCTGCGAGAGGGGAAACTTATCTAGTTTCTTTTGTTAATCAAGTCTTCAATGCATTTTTGGTTTTTGTTTTTTAAACAGCTACTTCAAAATATTCAATTATAAGCTCTTCTTAATTATTCATGTACCTTGGGTAACACTCCAGGGTGACTGAGATCCTTAAATGCACTGACAAAGACTTTGGGGAAATTAAATGAAACTGACAGTTTTTCCTTAAGTGATCATCTAAATTTAACCACAAATGTCATTTAGCAACATGCATATTTGCATAGCAATACATAGCCTCAGATAACAAGCAGCTACTTCAGAGATTAGTAACCAGTTTTAAAATTTTGCTGCCAAAGTAACTCTAATTGATAAAGCTATGACTTCCAGAAGAGAACTGCTTTTGTTCTGAAATTGTTCTTTGCTGGTTAATAGAAGAGTTCAAAATTCAGTGCACAGGAAGGCCTTCTTTTAAAAAAATGGTGGCTTGTATGGAGATCCTGCTGGTGAGAAACTGTTAGTACATCTCAGACTGCACTGTGTGAAATTCTGTCTTTGAAAGGCCAGAGCTTGCATTTACCCCTAGTACATAGACACTGTGTTCCTGTAGGCTTTAACGTATACTGTTAATGTTATACATTACTAATCAATGCTGCTGGTG
The DNA here is from genome assembly GCA_039877255.1 of Loriculus beryllinus. Lineage (NCBI taxonomy): Eukaryota > Metazoa > Chordata > Aves > Psittaciformes > Psittacidae > Loriculus > Loriculus beryllinus. Next base: position 8,002 of record JBCJKH010027099.1, on the reverse strand, counting down.
AACTAAACCAGTGTGAAGTGGGCTGAAGTTCCTCAGATTTGTATTTTACATATTTCACAGGGTTACTATGGAATAGATGCCATCTGGTTCTTGGATCAAATCTTCCCCCTGCACTCTTGGTTTGAAAATTTCAAAAGCCACTAACCTTGATTTTGTGACTGCAGGCCACAGAGGGTGGATATTCCCTGTCCTTCTCTCCATCTCACACACTACTGATGCATCCTCCATGACTTACATGAGGTTTCACATGTGAAGACTGTCATGCAGTGATTTCAGTTCCAACAGCTGATACAATTTAATCATAGGTCAGCACATCATACTGATGTTTCTTTGGGGCTTAAAAGCTCAATTATCCTGCCTGTTGTCACAACTGAACATGGGACACAGTTGCAAGCCAGAGAGTAAGAGAACACCAGATCGTATCCAGATCTTCTGAACTCCACTGTGTGCTTTCTGTTGCCCATGCATTACTGATTGCACTGAGCACCTTTGTTATGAAAACACCTGTGTGATTGCATTTATTTTGTTCCACCCCATGGGGGTTTCCTTCTGAAAAAAAGATTTTCTTCTCCATGGGGTAGGGAAGAGAGAGGGATGGGAAGAGAGGTAGAAGGACTGAGTTAAATGGTTGTGGTCACACATTTATTTTGTTTTGTAAATATGTATAATTTCTGCTAATTTTAGTGATATTGTTAGAGTAGATTTTTTAGGCTGAGGATGGCATTAATCTCTCAGAGTCAAACTCTCTGAAAGTTACACATCTAGTCTTAATTCAAAATTTGGATACTCTAAAATCAATGGAAAGAGCCAGGCACACTCAGGAAATTTACAACAATTATGCTGGCCTTTGGAAAATAGTTAATTGTTCTTTGGGACCATTGAGTTTTGTCCACTAACTACAGAGAGAGCTTTATCTAGATATCTAATACCTATTTAAAAGACAGGTAAAATTAAATTGATTGGATAAAACTGCTTCTTTTTCCATTAATTATCTGATCTTGAAAAAATATCATGGAGAGAACACAGGCAAAACAGGTAGCTTTTCCATGCAGTACATTATCAGCTTCATCTATTAATGTATTAAAACAAAACTATATTCGCTGTTATGTAAGGAATCTTTTTGTTTTCACATCTTGGCACATCATGGCTTTGAAGATGACACATAATGTGTAATTCGAGAACTATGAAGCCACGAGGCATTAAGGTACCGATGAAATTACCACAAATTGTCTTAGCTTGTTAAAATTTGGGAAAATGCTGGTTTTATCTTACCTTTGATGAAACTCATTGGAAAAATATAGGGCATATTGACTGCAATTCAAGCATGCCTCTCAACTTTTTGAAGGCTGAAACTGTTCAGATGCTTGGTTGCAATTCAGACCCATTTACACTATCAATAATGGACAGTTGTCAAACAAGGAAGAGATTACTGAATATTTTCATGTAAAATATTTGTATATTGATTTTTTCAGATTAAATTTTTATTATTCTGTTTTACCTTTGTGAATACAACTATCTAATGAATTATTTTCCTTTCAAATGAAAAAAGGCAACAACCTCTCTCTTAATGGGTAGCACTGGAAATAGCTATCATAAAAAAAGTCACGAAAGATTTTGGATTCATTTGTTTCTGTATGGCTTAATAAATACAAACATGAAAAGGACTACATAATCCAGATTGCCATTTTTAACTTTGTTATAAAAAAAAATCAGAATGTCTGAAAAAGATATTGTATCACAAATACATACCAACTTCAGTTCTTTCAAACATGAAGAAAGGCTGTATTTGAATATTGATGTTTACCACAGCTTTATGTCAAGCGTGTACGTGTGGGGAAAAAAGAGGGCAAAGCATCTCACTAACTCTAAATTGTTGAGGGAAGTCAGGAAAAAGAGGAAAACCATTAAAGGGCTGAAGAATTTGATTTTAATATGTAAGAACAAACAATAAGCACATGTGTCTTACAAATGACAAGGTAGGGAAGACTGCATTTAATATGTCCAAAGCACAGGACCTTAAGAAGTTTGATTTTCCTTGGGGTATATAACCAGGTTTAGATATAATAGCTCAAAACTTCAGAGCTAAGTTTTTATTTACTAGATATGTAAAAACAATGTCAATAAAATATCCAATAAATTACTTTAGACCCAAGTATCCACCCACATTATCAGCTGGAACACTGGCAGCTAAGGCTTATATTTCCCAGTGAACAGTATATCCATTATCTGAGACATTCTGAAACTATGATTTTTTACACGGAGCTTACTTTAGGCTGTCTTTTGCCTTTTGAAGAATGAATTTATGCCAGCCATCTTTAGCACTTACTTCTAATATTTGTTGTCTGTTCTTCCTTTCTTATGATCACTTTTATCCATGGTATTGCCATTAAAAATTAAAAGGAGTCAATAGTGGTTTGTTACCTTCTCATATAAATGTCTCCATTCAGTAAAACTCTCTGCATCTGTACTCCTGTCACACAGTGGAATTGGATGGAAACCAAGTACAGGCTGATGGTATCTATCACCTGCTGCTTCTCTTACTCCCCTCATGTACTGAAATCATTCAGGTTTTGCTGTCCTTCAGGGATGAAGGACAGAGTAAATATGATTTTTTTTTAATTGTTAAAAATTTAAAAAGTCTATTTAAAACCATTTGTGAATTTAGATGCATTTGTTCCTCAATAATTCTTGAAATTGGGGTTACTACTCCAATGAATCCATGTTAGGAATATCAAATCATGCCAGCATTTCTAATGTACAGAACAGTCACACATATTCAGCTCCCTGCTGTAAGGATAAGGTTTTCTTACATTCAGGCACGCAATCTGTATAGACCCTACGCAGGAAAGAACACAGAAGTAGGCATAACATTTAAATCTATATCAGGATAACTTAACCACAATGGCTTCAGATTACCTTTTTCTCTTCAAATGTAAACTTAGATCCCCTCATGTAATTTGTTTTTTGCAGCAAGCATCAATAGTTTTACTTGAGTGCTGCAAATATAAAATATTATCCACTAAACCATAATGATTGCTCACATGTAGGATATAAACACTTCCAACTAAATGAAATTATGAATTCAGCCTCAAAATCTTTCCTTACTTAACCAATAAATTATTTGCACAGGGTTTTAGATACTACTCTGTGGCTTTATTTGCACTATTGAAATAATGCACATCTAAAAGTTGTTATACTGGCATGTCAACACTGCAAACTGGGATCAGCTGTTTGAAAAATGCAAATTAGAAAAACCTGAGAGCAGTTTTTCATGAGTCTTTTCTCAGTAATTCTTTTTATAGAATAGGATCTAGTAGGATGAACATTTTTCTTGAAATTAGGATGGTAGCAGGTGCTTTCCTTTCAGGGTTGTTTGGTCTCACAAAATAAAGACAGATTCCTGGTTATGCACAAACTGGACATCTGAATTTGAGCAAGAAACGAAACAGCTTTATATAACAAATCTGTTGATTTCATCAAATGTGGAAATAATTTTAGTGTATACTAAAAATAAAGTTATGAAATGTAAATGCTGATTTCAATCTATTAAATTCTACAAAGGCAGAACTATATGCATTTAATCTTATGTAGGCAGCATAAAAAACATAAACAAGTTTTAAAAGGAAAGGTAAGGCTTTCACAATTAGTAAATCTCTTAAAGATGATTTAATTTCCAGCCAAGCATCCCATCACCAGTGATGCTGCTGGTTCCTACTTAGAACATGGGTTTGGTTCCCCAGCCTTATTGAGACTGTGGATATTCTTCTGTTTTGGTCTATCTGATAAACCAGTTGCACAGAATAATTTTTCATCTGATACCATTTTTGGCCAGCTAATCATCTGAATCATCTTGCTCACAGGTATTCAAACCATGTTATTAAACTCAGAGAAGCTTGGAGATCCTCAACAGCAGGAGCAGATTAACCCTTTCCTTGTAGCTTTGGTGTCTGTTTCATTCCAGAATAAGCATGGCTAATTTTATAATACCTGAAGATTTTTCCTGTATCATCTTTTAAAAGCTGTGCATATATTCAGTCCACTGTTTTTTCTGACTACTGAATTCCTTCATAAACTTTGATGTCCTGCATTTCATATCCAAGTTACAGATACCAACTGACTAGTGGAATTACACCTCCCTGCATTCACACCCAAAATCACAGAAATTATTTCACTTCGGTATTTGGTCTTTTAGGTCTTAAATTTTCTGGTCTCTTTGCAATAAAGAAAATCTTTACAAAGTGATGATCAATTATTTCCAGTTAATAATAAAGTAACAGCAAGATAGGTAATTGAGTGCAAGTTATTTATGATTTTACAGTAAGCGATATGTAGATAAGTAGAAATAGTCCTTGGAAGACATAGTAAAATTAACAAAGTGAAAAAAAAAACCCCGAAATTTTCTTTTTAGAAAAGGAAAAAAATTCATAAGCCAGGGTTCCTACAAATAGTTTTGCATTTCTCTTTTACAGTTACTCCAATTACATGTCTTTTATATTTAGTTTATTAGTATATATGGTTGCAATTTAATCCTCTATAGGTAGATTTCTTATTATGTATTTGAAATGCTTCATCACTTTGCATTTAAGCCACTGTTCTCTTCTGTCTCTGATTCTAAAGCAGAGAATTAAAACAAAAAGATAATTAAATAAATATATAAATATAAACTCAATCACTCTTTTATCATTGTTTCCTCAATTCATTTTCTTCCTGTTCATTTACCTGGATTTTGCGACAGGACCTTACATTAATTGTTTTGAATTACCTACTGTAGCTGGAGCAGATGTCAACCACTTTCACGCTTGTGGTTGTGATTATGCATCTACAGAACTTCCAACCATTTGTACATGCAAGAGCAATGAATGTGTCTGACGTCAACTTTGGGGACCTACATTTTTTTCATTTTTTGCTCAACTATATAAAATGAAACATTCTGGATGAAAAGACAGTGTGTAGTGAACACTTGAAAGTTCAGGCACAGGGAGAAGAGGAACTTGAAAATGTGTGTGATGAAACAGCAAAATGGAGAAAAACAAGAAAAAGACTTCCAAAGAGAAAGAAATTTAAAATGCTTCCTACAGACTGCTGGCAAACAGTTCAAAAAGGTCAAAGCATCTTGTTCTGTGTGGACTTCTCACTATCTGTTGAAAAGAGGACTCAAAGCTCATTTGAAGCAAAACTGAAAATGTAGTGAGAACCATATAGTTGTAGAGGAAAAGGCTTAGGGAAAGTAACAGTAAATTATCTTGTATTACATTTCTTTCACAAATAACTGAAATTCACATAATCAAAAATAAAGCTTCATTGGAAGATACTGTTTTCTGATTAAAAGCCATTTTATTTGTAGGTGTATTGATATTTTTTCTGACAAGATTGATTGTTTTATGCACTGACTTACAGAAGATTGAATGGGACTATTATGATAATCTAATCTTGTAAATAAAGTGAGAAAGGTCAGCTGAATTTACCAACAAATTCTCAAACAAAGTCTCTGTTAGCCACATGTACTTTTGGAAAAAAAGCAATTCCAAATCTCCTGGCCTTTTAAAATTGTTATCGGATCTGAGATGGGCAGTTAATAATATTCTATTGGAGCTCATCATACAGGCATTTCTGCGGCTGAAATGAGAATTAACTTATTTCTTCCAACTCTTACTTGTATAGATAAGGAACAAGTTGTAAGTGGCTTTCCGACAGCGTTAGAGAACTGAATCTCTGGTATGCAAAACATACTGTCTTGGATTAATAAGGCAAAAGCATTTCTTTTTCATGTACAAAATACAGAAAGATATAATAGATATTCTACCTCAAATACAATCCTCAAAAAGTTGGAAGAAAGACCACTAGGTATCATGACAGTCGTATTTTAATACACCAGGAAGAGAGCAATACAGATGTAGAACTCTTGCAGTCCCAGAGACATTTGGCGTCTGCTAAGGACTAAGACTGGTTTAATATAGATCAAAAATACCAGCTTGTGCCCCAAGTAGTGAAGAAGTATGAAAAGCAGAAGGAATCAGAAAAGCATTATAACCTGAAAAGATCCCAAAAGCCAGTCAAAATCCTCCCTCTGGACAGATTTTTGCCCATTAGAAATAATCTTTTTACAGATTAAATATTTAAATGTACTATGTATTCTATTCTAAATATTCTATGCAATGAAATTATTAGCAGCTTTCAGTTCCTGAAAATAAGAATAAATGAGAGCAGAAATTGCTATGCTAAAACAAAAGAACACCAGAGATGATGCCATTATGGCTTTACCTAGAAGGGTATCAAGTGAAGGATTTGTTCTGAAAAAAACTGCAGTGATCACACATACCTGAATGTATCCTTCAGTCAGTGAACATTTCAACTAATGTTGAAAATTCCCATTCAGAACACAGGATAATAGTTTACCTACAAATAACGACCCATGATAAAAGGACCCGTGCTAAGAGTTCTTAAATAATAAGTCATTTACTCCACCCAAAGCAAATCTAAAAATGCATAGTATGCCCATTTCATGAATTGTGCCATAATTATTTTTTTTTTTTTTTACTAAACAGAGAGGTGCAGCATGAACTGTCAGGAATACTCAAAGCAAGATGAGCTACATTTCTGTTTGTAACCTAGAGATATATAATAGACAACCATATCCTGAAATAATTAGATCTACTGAAACTGTGCACAGTGACAGAAAAAGTAATTTATTAAGGAAGATGATTGTTCAGAGGTCATCTGTCCTAGAGACCATGTACTGCAAAGGTGTTTGGCATTCACACTCTGGACATTTCCTTGTTTCCTTGTTGTTATCTCCACCCGTATGTTATTAATGCTGTGCACATGCTCCTTCTATTTTGTCTGTAGCACATTTGCAGTGGGTTCAACACATCTGATAAGAACGTGCTGTCACAACCTGAAAAAAACTGAGCATAAAAAGAAGCTCCTCAGTCTACACAAGTAAGATTTGAGAGAAAACGTAACCACACAGATTGCTCAAATTCTACCAAAGTAAGATTGTCTACCCAAGATTTGAGATTTTGAGACCTTTATGGTGATATAGAAGAAGAAAACTAAATGACACTACAGGAATGACTACATAGGAAAGTCTTATACTAGGTTCTTTAGCTAGTATTTAGAAAGTTCTCTTTGGCTCATTTAGTTGTCTGAAAAATTCATATTAGCAAAAATAACAAATAAAGAGTCAGTAGCTACATATGAAAATAATTCTGTAGCAGAGACTCAGACTCCAGTTCTGTGGACAGCTCATAACCTTCTTTATTCAGACCTGCTTCTTCTTATCTCTACTTTTCCAAATTTTCTAAATATCTTTCAGGATGCATAGTTAGTAAAGTAATGTGAAGAACTTCCCTCAATACCATTCCTCGGGACCACTTCTTCCTGCATATAAACCTGCTTTGAGCAGCAGGCAGTAAATGAAGATTAAGGACTCACACCAACAGCATAGAAAATCAGAAGGCTGAAAAGCATTGCAATGAGAGAGCACCATCCGTCCCGTACACAGGATCCTGTCAAAGAAAAAGTATTATATCATGGAACAAAGGATCTGTATGATGGGAGCTCAAACCACACAACAGAGTGTCCTGGGTTCAGCAGTAGCAGTCATTTTTTCTCCTTCCTAGTAGCTGGTGCAAGCACTGTGTTTTTAAGTTTTAGCTTGGGAACAGAACTGATAACAGCAATGTTTTTAGTTATTGCTGGAATGTTTAGTCTGACCAAGGACGTTGTGAGTCTCAAGCTCTACCGACTGAGGAGGGGAAGCCGGGAGGGAGCAAGGACAGGATACCTGACCCAAACTGACCAAAGAGGTATTCCATACCACAGCACGTCATGCCTGGGATGTAACTGAGAGTTACCCGGAAGGGCAAGTTGGCTCTGAGGGGTTGGAGGAGGTATCGGTCGGTGCTCGGTCTGGTGGGGTGTCATGTGTTATCTGTTGGTGGGTGGTGAGGTGCTGTATTCTCTTCCTTGTTATTTCCCTTATTATTAGTAGTATTGTTGG
>JBCJKH010027098.1:0-11565 GCA_039877255.1 Loriculus beryllinus | reverse complement strand
GTCACTCACTTAGCTCTGCTCGGTTTTTTACTAGCATCCCAAATTACAGTTAATTTACAGCGTACAAACGTACACATGGGCACACATACAGAGGCTTGTCCACATTACTGGCAGGAGCTATTCTTGAGTGCCTGAGACATTGTAGGCCAGCTGAAACCCATCAGAGTGAAGAGACGGAGGTAACTAGGCCTGGCAAATTTGATGAGCCTTTACCTGGGACCTATTTTTGCTTACAATTTTGTGTGTGTCCTGCTGTGTCTTATTGTTTTCAATGCAATCTGCCCATCTCTAGTTCAGAAGTGCAGCTTCAGGCTACCCTGAATAAAACAGCTGCATTTTACTGCCAAGGAGAAAGTACAGATATTTTGCTTTTTAGATGACAGGCATAATTTATAGGAGAATTGATGGATGAAATATATTTGCAACTGAACGACCTCAAGTTTTTAAGCGAGGTCCTAGAACATCGAGTAAACATTACCTGAAAACTAATGCTCTGCATCTAACTTTTTTATCTGCATCTTTGCCATCCATTCCCACTACACAGATATGTCAACCTGACATATGGAAGAATCTGGGGAGTTTTCCTCAATTGTCACTTCCTAATTTTGCAAGGTAAAAATGTGTTCATATAAATTTTAAGAGTAATGAAAATTTGTCTTTGCAAGCATAAGTCTAAATACTTAAAAAAAAGAAAATCACAAACACATTCAACAGGATTGCCTAACAGGATGACCAAAAGCATTAAATGTACATTTTTTTAAAACAAAAATGTACAGTACTTCTATAAGAGACCTGAAACAAAATAAAGCTATAAAAATAACCAGCAAAATTAAAAGGGACATACAAAATTAAGGGAAGGATTCATCTCTCCTGTCAGCACTCAATTAACTCAATGAAATTAATAGATTCATTCAAGTGAAGAAAACACGACTAGCATTCTCTCACTGTTCTAAATGCATCTAAGTCTTGGCTTATCTATAGATTTATCTCCATCTCTACAAATGATGCTCCCACCGCAAGTCAATCGATGCTTTCTGGAGGAGACAACTTTAGGCAGCAGTTGAAACTGAAATCCAAGTCAGCTGTGTTGTATATCCTTGGGGATGGGAACAGACCAAAGTAGGAGCAGACAGAATAACTGCCTTCGAAGGGGGATAATGACAGGTAGTTTGACAAGCACCATACTGACTTTATAAAATGTTTCACACACACAAATTATGCAATGCAGCTAATAACACAACGGGGGTGGAAGGAGGCTGGAAAAGCAGAACACAGTTCATTCATTTTGATGCCATGTTGTTCATAGAGTAGAAAAGCGTCTGTCTGTGTTTTGACAACCTGCCTGTGTTTTGACATCGCTACCTAAAGCACAAGACTTGCTGTAGGCAATCTGACCTTCTTCTTCCTTTCCTATGCCTTCTTGCTTATTCTAAAGAATATAAGCTCTCCAAGAATAGCATTTGATGTTCTGAATAGGAGAGTACATTTTAGGATTATTTTGCATGTTGAGAAAGCCCACAGGCACACTCAGTATTTTTCTGGGGAACTGTAGCTAGTTCATGTTAATCAGTAAGGATGGCAATTAGTTTCAGTATTCAGACATTTTTCAAACTTAAGACTCAAGGGAGAGTGGCTGTAGAACGTCACCCAAAATAGATGCTTTAAGCAGCCTGGGATAAGTAGTTTAACTGAATGGGGAGTTTGACCCTGTTTTTTGACTTGTTCATGTAGTTTTAGTGATAAAGATAAGATTGTGCCTCCAAATGTTAAATGTTCATATGCCTTATTTTTTCCACAAGTGGTGGTGACTGAGCAGAGGGAAAGATCAAGATATTCACCTATACTACCAAGTTCTTCAATTGCCATTCAACAGTGAGGGTTAGAATTGCGATGGGAGCTACTTGAATTACAAGACTTAAAATAAGGAAGATGTTAAGGGTAAGCCACAAACTAAAATTTAAAAGAGATGGGAGATGTGCTTTCTGCCTTAACTTTCTGTACATACCAGGTGTCTACGGTCGATACACGGTCTATACGCATATACAACCTCAAATAAAAACCAAACGACAAACCCCAAAACCTATACAGCCTTGTATCCTTTCCTCTCCATCTTCTACATCTGCTTAGGCATTTGGTACATAATTTCATCTCTGTCATACAGAAAGAACTGGGTTCTTAACAGTGCATTGCTCTGGACAGGCTGACAATCTTGACTGTTGAAGTTCTTTTCTTTCTTCTCAAGACAGGTTTCAGCTGAACCATCAGGTTACTGCCCTCTGAAATCCAGTGTTCAATCTGTTAGCTGAGAGGGTGTATGGGATTTAGCTGGGGTGGAGATAATTTTCTCCACAGCAGCCTATATGTGTTTTACTTGACACCCAAAACAGTGTTGGTAACATCATTTTAGCTATTGTTGTGCAGCCCCAAGGCTTTCTTTGTTTCTCACTCTGACATCTCAGTGAGCAGGCTGGGGGACGAGCAAGAGGTTGGGAAGAGACACAATCTCAGACAGCTGACCCCAGCATACCAAACGGGTGTTCCAGACCATCGTGCTCAGCAGTAAAACTGAGGAAGGGGGGTTTCTAAAGTAGCTGTTGCTTAGAGACTGGCTGAGCATTGGTCTGCTGCTGGTGAGTGATTTCTTTTGCATCGCTTGTTTTTAAAGGTGGAGGCGAGGGGGGTCCTTTTAATCTTCACTTAAACTGTCTTTCTCTCAGCCCACGAGAGCTTCCCCTGGCTTTTGCCCTTCAATTCTCATTACCACCCTGCTGGAAGGGTCGAGCAAGTGGTTGGGAGCTTACCTTCTAGCTGGGGTCAGACAACCACTGATGGTCATACTAGGTAGCTATTCTACTGGTCAGGGAAGATTGCAAGCGAGATGCATGTACAAATTGATTGTGTACTCCTTTCAAACATCCAGAAAACTGCATTTGTTCAGTATTACTGACACTGCATTTGAACTAGAAATTTAGCTCACTGTTGAGCCTGATTAGGAATTGCCTCTCAAATCAACAAACCCTTTTCAAATGCATGCCGACCCTGATAACAATTTGCTTCTGCTTTCTTCATGCCAAGTACCTTTACAGGGATGCAAGGCACAATTTATAAGTGCTTAGTGTCCTGAAAGGTCCTACACTCAACACCTGATTAGTGATTCACAGAAAGCCAGTCAAAGCTCACTTCTACCAGTCTGTATAATTCCTTCCTTCTACTGCCCACACCATAACAGCAATGAAACACTTGATGCTGTTTTCAACACAGATAACATATTGCATCTGGCATCCTCTCATCCTCAGCTCAAGTGTTCTTTTCTCCAAAGTATTTCTTTTATAGCTATATCCAGCAGACTAAACGCTGATATCCTTACCCAAGCAAAATTTATTATGAAGGCCTGAGAATATCTTCAGACATTATTTGAACAGCAGACTAGGTGCTGAGCTTAGCTCACTGCTGTTTCAGGATCTGCCCTGTTTTGTAGGCATTTTGAAGAAAATAACACAAAAAATACAGCAGGTCTGAATATAAAAATCTGACATAATTACATGACACCAGCGATGACAGAACCAGCTCAAGTTGAGAGCATTCTGTGCTCCCTGCTGCCTTGCACATTACACATTTTACTAGGACCAAGCCTTGTCAAGCAAAACATAGAATGATTTCCACTCTTTTGCACTCATTTTGTTCTAACCCAAGTGACCACAGAGAATTAAGAACCAAGCTGAGCCTGAGTCTAGACAAATTGACTCACAAATCAAGAGTTTCCTCAAGCAGTCATCCTACCATGGATTTTAGAAGACTGAAGAGAGTCATGCTCCTATGACCATAGATAAAGAATTTAGTTGAAATGCCATGCACTGATTCACACAAAAGTAAGAAGCAGGAGATGGGGCTTATGCAGTAGCATCATGTGAGTATCACATACACCATGTATCTTATTGACATAACAAACAACAAAACAGATGCCACAACATTATGCTGCCTCATACATGGGGTGCCAGGTTGGCATACGTGTGTGGATACAGACCAGCCCCGTAGCGCTTCATGGGGAAGCACATACATTACAGCTAGCCCAGAGCCAGCAGGAACAGGGGAACTGCTACAAGAGAAGTGTATTGCACTAATTGTGTAAGTTTCAGGCACTGGAGCAAGGAAAGTAGAAGGCCCCATAAAGCACTTGCTGGCATGTCAAGCAGGCAGTTGCACTTACAGCATGAGAACCACTTACCTGCACCCCGGAACTGTTACTGACATTGCAGGCTAGCATAGAATCAGCCTGCCAGTTCAGTCATTTGCTGGGCCAGAACTATTGCCATACACACTATTTACTGAAGAAGAATCCCCAGAAAAAGACTGTCATAATATAAAACAAGGGTTTGATTGTGATGACACTCTTAACTAATCTGAAAGCAAGGTACCAACCTTTGAGAGTATTTCATCACTTCTGATTCCTCAGAACAACAGCTTCTTTCCACCTGTGTCTATGGAGGAGAGCACTAAGCACAGGGCAGGCTGAAATATGCAAAGACCTAGAATTATAGACCATTTACCAAAGTTGCCTCCCTTTTGCCTTTGGGTAGAAACACCCTGAAAGTTATAGTGTTATAATGATCCAGATGGTGAATAACCCTTGCAGGGTAAAATTTCCATATGCTCATAAAAACAGCTGCCTAGAGAAAGAGAGAAAGGAGATATTTGAGGAAACATTTTCTTTCCCTCCAATACCTTACACATTGAAAGTTCAGGAACTTGGGGAAATGTAACAGCGTTCTGTCTCTCCTTTGTTTCTACAATGGAAGCAGAATAAGAAGCTTGCAACTTTGAAATTATTCTTTTATTACTGTGTCAAATTATTCATGCTGACTTGAATCATCAAATCCACTTATGCTATTGCAACTGTGGTGATAGAGTGACAATGCTGTTTAACCACAGCACACTGAAGGTTTACAACACATTTCCCATGATAATTTCTGTAGAAAACATAAAACTGCTGAAGTTTTCTATGGCCCTTGTGTAATGGGTCCTTTGCTTGTACTTCAGGCAGTGAAATACAAGCAATGGAATTTGCAGAGAGTTACATGGCAAGTCTGTGATACTTGCACCTCCATCTCATGGCTTCAGTTCTAAAATCCTTCTACAGGTCTTACATGCTCTGGAAACACAAGGAGACACCATATCCTGATTTGATAACCTCTTTTCTGGGGCCACACAGCATTCAGAGGTATTAGAAATACGATCTTTCAAACCAGAAAGCTGTCTAGGTGTATGACAGCTGATGTAACATGATTAATCAGTATTCCCATGTCACAAGCAAGAGAATAAATACTCAGAGCGACACCTTCAGACTTTCTAATCAGTTTAAATGTTGTTGCTATTGTTTAAGAACAGAGACTAGTCCTTTCTTTTGTGTACACAGCACACACCATAATAGGACCCTGCTTTCCACAGATACTTGGCATTTAGTGTGAGATGCAAATAATGAAATACAACAGGCAACATGGTGAATTCTGTCTGAGAGGCATGAAAAGGTAAAACAAAGCAAGAGGCAACTCAACCAGTACTAATGAAGCAAGAAAGAACATGACATTGTGTTCAAACTTTCATAATCAATTTCAATAAGCTGTATTTTTCTACTCCTAACCTGTGCTATTAGGAACATGACAATCTTATGTAACACACTAGGTAACATTAAGCTTGGCCTTGAAAACAGAACAACATTGTCAAGGAGCCTGTCATTTCCCTTTAATTAATGCCCTGCTGTGTCTGACAGACAGCAAGCGTTCATAGCTCACACCAGTGAACTTCAGCTTTGAATGTTGAGTAGGTGTCAGCAAATACCAATTTTTAATGGCAAACACAAACGAAAGGAGAAGCATATTATTCGAATCAGATGAGCCTGAAAGCTCAGCAATGGCTATGGGTTAGGAGGCATGTAGTGGAAATCTGAATACACATGAGAAAGAAGATACCAATTTTGTCCGTTACCCCACTTCAAAAAGATTCCAAAAGAAGGAGGCGTAAGTTAATAACCCTGTGTGAATGTCATTCTAATGTATTAAGTCCAGCATGAGGTCAAGTCTTGGCATGCAAAGGCCTCGATCCTGTGCTGCATTTCACCTGACACATTCTGCCACTGCAAGCTTCTTACTTGCTGTCCCTCACACAGGGCCAGAAAGGAGGAAAACAGCCACTATCCCATGGAAAACACAGTTACAACCCAAACCTTTCAGGTAAACAAAGTGCAATTCGAAGTGTAACTGGTGACTCTGCAATAGCAGAAAGCGATATGGTCACTTTGCAGCAGCAGGTCTTCCTAACGCCACAAAACAATATCAGCCATCAAATATTGTGCATGACTCTCAATGCAGACTGCTGATGATAAACCACCATTCCATCAGAAGGTCTTCTGATTTAATTCACATGTAAAGATTAGAATTAATAATAAGCACTAACCATAATACAGATGCCTTTGAACCACTGCATTGGAGAAACTCAGTTGCTATTGAGGAAGTACTCTGTCCACCCAAAAGCCAGAGAAAATTCTCCATTTGCAACTGCAAACCCTCTAAAGTCTACCCAAAAAATTACTCATCCTGTTTTCCTCCAGTAAGCATTGTCCTCTGCACCAAATATAGGAGAATTTAAACAGACACCTATATTGTGCTGCATTCTACATAGTACATCAGCCAGCTTTCTGATTCAAATCCACCCGCTCCCTGCTGAACTGAAGAACAACACAATGCGACTGGGAAAACTTATCATGTCAGATAGAAGTAGAGCTGTATTATTGACCTGCCAGCTAGAAAGAGTCCTTAATTTAGCTTCTCTTCTGCTCAAACTTGCTACTTACTCAGCTGGATCTGTAGCTAAGTGTCTTGCTGGCAGCACAAATACGCTATTAAGTCCCAGTACATAGCAACCTGCTAGAGCACACAAAAAGATACCAATAAACCGGTCAGCCTAAGAAGATAAACAATGATGCACCAGCTTCTGACAGCCTGGGATACAACATTATGATTTCATAACCTTTTGGGGTTCATTTCCCCCTCAAAATTCTTTACTCTTCTTTAGGTGGAAGGGTCTGACAAAGAACTTAGTTCATCAGAATGCCCTGTAGATGCAAAAAAAAAAACCCCATATCCCATCTCTTAAGAACTGTCTGGTTGGGGTCAATCTGATTATTCAAGATTTTTTACTTGTGAAAAATCCTAAAACTCCTATGCCACCAGACAGAGTTAAACTTTAGAGGTTCAACAGGAAGCAGCTGCTATTCTTTTTTCAAAGTACTTATCACATGAAATGTGGGTCCATCTGTCCCCCTCTGCATGCCTCCAATCCTTCTTGTTAGGAGTGTAGGCAATATCAGGGTGCTGAAAGATTATAAACAGATTTGAACTGTGCCACAGGCCAGTCCTCTGGAATTAATAATGCTTCTCTGCAAGGTACATAATTTGCTGGAGCCTGGGTGACCTAGGAGACAGGCAAGTCTGTGGAGAGTTTTCCACACCTCTTATAACAGGCAATTGAGACATTTCCAAGTTCCTTAAGTAACATACAAAGAAACACTGTTTCTAATATATACAGAAAGCCCACTCGTTAGTCCTGTTTATTAGTTATTCTTAAAAGGTTTCAAACTCGGATTAACTTTCATTATTGTGATTAGGTACTAGAGAACAGCTCTGCTCAGATTTGCTGGTATAGGTAAGAATCGCTCTGTTACTTTAAGATTTGCATGATTTTAAGTGTTTAAAACAGTCATCAACAGCAGATGTTGCCAAGAAAAAAAAAAAAAGATTATTCAGTGCTTCCTTCAGTACCCTTTCATCTACAGAGCTCTTTGTGCAGTCAGGTGTGGTGGACACGACAAAAACACTAGAGACCAGGCTTCATTTATGTCCACAGACTATCTAGCTCCCACAGACCTATTTCACCCACATACAAAATTAAGTTCTTCTTGAAACATTTATATGGATCTGGGATGAAAAAGTGCTCTTAACACAAATAGTGTAGCTTGCATTTCTCTGTGTTTTAAAAGCTGTAATGGTCTTTCCACTTCACAGCAAAGAACCTCTTTACTCAGTGACATCTGATTCTCAGTTAAAAAAATATCTGGGAATAAGAGTCATAGGGGTAGCTCACTTAACTACACCAGTGAGTAACTAGATAGATGTGGTTATATTCCTGCAATTGCTCTGAAAACAGAAATACCTCAACTCATGTTTACAGGAAAACATCTGTCTCCATATACATGGCATTCACATTACTAAGCAAATTGAATGGGCATGTTTTTCATTGCTGCTGGGGCAGCTGGCACATGGCTAGGGTCCTGTCTCACCACCCTGCTACCAGGCTCACATTGATGCCACAGCCTACAGCCTACAGCCCAGCCTTTCAGAAATAGGAAGGCATATGTTACATGGGCAACATTCTGTTGAAGTCCATGAAATTACTTACAGTTGGCTACCTTGTACTATGACATCTTGTTATATAGCTGAGGAGGAAAAGACAAAAGTGATAGTTACAAAACTTCAGCGCCACACAGGATTTAATTCTATCACCTATATATCAACTCTTCATCATGCTGTGACTTAGCGCCCACAATCTATCTCCTTCCTGTTCCTCCTTGTAGATCTGCATGTAAAAGAAGAAAAACAAAAAGAAAAAAAGCTAGATCTTGGCATTCTCTTTCAAGAAATTCATCCTTGACCCACCACTCACACTGACAGAGGTTGCATTTTCCGCTGCTACAATTAGAAGACATAGTTCTGAGTGTCAGCAAGTGTTACACAGGCAACCAGGCTGCCTAAAACTACAGAGCCTTCAGAGAAAAGATGTGTTTTAACATTAACACACTTCTTTCTTTAAAGAATACAGCAGGATGGAGTCAGTCCTCGTCCCATAAATTCCAGCTGCAGTTAACTTCAATTTGCCAGTGTATTTAAATGCAGTGTATTTTAAATAAATAACTAAGAGAGAGAGAAAGCAAAAAGATAAAGAAACAAACACAAAGCAGGACTAGCAAAAGAGAATCTACCTGGTTCTTCTGTAACCCAAAATAGGAGGAGGGTAACTGACAGAGGGTGGAGGAGACTGCTGTTTGAGCATTTAATTTGTAAAACAGCAGTAACTACACTGGAGAGCATCATTTTGTATACACGTATGTAGAATTTAAAGCTTTATGGCAATCTAGAGCATTATAGACATCCACAGTAAAGAAAGTAAAACCTAAAAGAATTTAACACAGAAAATGTTTCTACATTTATTGATTTATGTTTCATATTTTGGTAGCACTTACAGGCAACAGCTAAAAAAATACCTAAAACTAAATGTATCAAGATCCCTATTGCTATGCACTGCACAAAGAAAGGCAGATTCTTCCCAATGAGAATTTACAGTCTTAGTAGAAAGAGAAGTGAGTCATAGCAAAGAGGCAAAGGTAAAAGCAACTTGCGGGTAACACAGTTTGTTCAAGGCCATCCGATTCATCTATGCTACAGCAAGAAAGTGAATTCCAGCTTCCATGTGGCGGGTTAGCAACTGTTCACTGTAGCACATTGCTTTTTGTCATTAAAGCACAGGTCCTCGGGAATCAAACTATCAGGCTCCCTGTGACTGTGACAAGTCATTTCACTCCTCCATACCTTTGATCTCTAGTCATACATCTCCCAGGGCAAATGAAAGGCTGGAGGATAATTCATTAATTCTTGGAAATCATTTGAGTGCATTTTCAAAACTGAATTAATGCATTTAATACTAGAACTAAGTCCAGATATTAAAAAATCTTAATGCATTTTGAGCAATTAAACTGAAACTGTGTGAACGTGGGAAGGTTCCCCTTAAGTATGATTCTCACTGGCACAAGTGGGCAGCTCAGAGAGCGTTAGAAACCAACAGCAATTAAGAAAAAGAATGGGCTGGAGTTTTTTTTCCTCCCCTCTTCCCTGGCCTTTTCCCTTCCTGCCACTCATGCTTGGCAAGCTCCCACAGCTTCTGCCAGGAAACACAGGTAACCAGCCTGGTTAGAGGAATTGCCCAAGCAGAAAATGGATACCTAGCACCCATATTCCTCAGCCACATCATGCTCCTACCATTGCAGGCGCATCCATCTCCACTCATAGAGGGAAAGCCATTGTCAGGCTCATTCCTACCTTGCCAACCTATAGTAACTATTTTGACCCAAGAGAAGCTGCAATAAATGACCTTTTGGATTTGTATCTTCGAATGGACAGGGGCAGAGCAAGCTGAGAATCACATATATTCAAAAGTATGCTTGCTTGGTGTCTGGTACCCAGGTCTGAAATTAGTCCCACTATCTCTTTAAAATTTGACAGTTAAAGAGGCATGGGTTTATTTTTAAAAAGAAGCTTCTGCAAAGGAACTTCAGGGCAGTTTATACACTTGTCAAAATACCTATAACGGCAAAAATTACTGAGAGTTACTGAGTATATGGGGCAGAAAGTGCTAACAAAAGGGCAATAGATGATGCAAGAGAAATAGAGGAATGTTTACTCCTAGGATTCCTTGAACTTGTTGACATACTTATAACAGGTAGAAATAGCCCTGTATTTGTATTAAACCCCAAAGTATGATCAGCAGTCACAGCCAGGGGACTTGCAATTCATTTTCTTTATTAATACCACAGATGAATGAAGAGAAGTGAATTAACAGCACAATAGGTGCAAAAAGATAGAAATCCAATTTTCTTCCTATCTACTCCTTACATCAGTAGAACACCACGAGTTTCAGCAGAGAAAAATTAACCTACAAGACCACAAGATCAGCTTTAAGGTCTGTGGCTACTGGAGAGGTATAACAAAATTAGGCTTTGAAGCACAGTAAAGTGCACAGGATATAATTTTGAGAAGGACAGTGGTATCCCGCAATAAACTCACAATTCAAGGAGAAACTGGTATTACTAGGATGTGTTATTTTGTGGCTACTAAGTTGGTTTTTTTCAGTAACTCCCTTATAATTAAAATGCAGATGAGTTAAACCTCATGGTGCTTCAGCTAAAATCCTTGTCTTTCACAACACATGTCCATCCATACTTTGAACATAGATTACAGAGCCAATGATACTTTCCAGTTAGCAACCCAGACCTTGCAGATTTCATCATTGCTGAACATCAAAGGGATAAGGCAAAAACATTCAGTGAGAGCAGACTAGGAAGTGGTGCTGAATTTGTTACACTTGCAAGCACTCAGTCAAGTATGAATTCGCTTTTTTGCAGTGCAGATTCAGTGTTTGATTACTATGTAGATATTCCTTTAACACTCCTAGGCACAGCCAGGCAAGGGTGAAGGAGAATACTGAACACCTAAGTCATGTCTCAGAGAAGTTTAACAGCTCACTGCCTGTGCTGACCAGAAATATAGAACCAAGAAGAGCCGCATGCACTTGATGGCATGGGGCTCTCTCCCAAAGGCAGAGAGCCCTGCAGTAGACTGTTCTGCCACTTAGGAAAAGCAGCTCAAGATAGAAGGTCTCCATGTTGCACAGCTGAAGAAACCTTCTACATTGGACTGACTGTTAAGGAGCCAGCCACCAGGACAGCCCTGCACAAACACC
>JBCJKH010027097.1:0-26924 GCA_039877255.1 Loriculus beryllinus | reverse complement strand
TTAGCAACCTTATAGTGTTATTAATTTGGGGGTTTTTAGTGTAAGTTTGGTAACTGGTATTATTTAGTAGACTAAAGATCCAGAGGAAGAACTCTTCGTTCAGTACAACTTCATAAGGATTCTTATCTCATTCTTTCCTGCTCTGGGGGGCAAGTGGAATGCAAGGAGGCCCCAATCGGTAGGGCACTTAAGATATTCTTTAAGTCTTATTGTTTAAAGTTAAGCATGTGTCTTGCTAATTTAGGTTCTTAAGCTGTATGCTGTGTGCAGCTGGGTTTGCAGAAGCTAGTCACATTCCTGAGAGTTTCGCTGTAGTCTGCAGAATTCCGTAGAAGAGTTCTGCCCTGAAATTCAAGTGAAGACTATTATTATGCTGTCCCTGCAGAGTTTGCCTATGGCAAATACGCTAGAGGCTCCATTCTGAATACAGAATGCAAATGTTAGTCTAAATCAAATATACATATTTGCATCTTTTGATCTTTATTTTATTTATTGAGGGTCACCAGTTATATAGTTGTTCTGTCTATCTGTTAATTTCAGTGATAGAAAGGTATTGATCTTTTCTGATATTGTCTTAATACATATAAGTGAAATTGCAACTGGTAAGCAGTGTATGGTTGTTTCTTTTTAAAGGAAGAAAAATGAATATGTGCGTTCCTTTTGTCAGTCTGTCTCACATGCTTTGAAATGTCAACATCCCTGAAGGATAACACTGGCTAAAGAAAAATATTTCTAGCAATCTCGTATTTAGAATCTTACTTTGAAGAGAACATGTTGGATGATCCCATACCCTTGTGCTATATCCAGCAAAATGGTCTACATGCTGGCATACTGAACTGTTTACTCTTTCCTTTTTTGAATATTCAAAAAATGGGAAACTTTATAAAGCAACTAGTTTCAGGAACAGAGCAACAGTTGCTGGCTCTTCTTGTCCTTTTTCATTACTGTATGTGTCTGCTCTTCTGGGAATACATGCATAGTGGGAAAACTAAGAAGGTGGAAGTGAACTGCCTTGGAAAGAAGCAAGGGATACTGCTAGTAATGCACTTGGATATCCATCTTGCTTTAAGTACCCACTGATTTCAGTAGATGTACACAGGTGTAGTAGAAGTGAGGCCAAAGGGATAAATTCACTTTTGAGACTCTCTCAAGTCTGGTGAGAAGACTTCTCTAACCTGCTTATGGAGGCCTCTAGCTTAGGAAGGGTATTAAAGGAGCTAATTCTAGATTTATAAGCTTCAAAGTTAGCCTTGTGCTTCCTTCTTCTGTAAATATGACATTGCACTTTGAATCTGCTCTGCCTCACAATGAGTTAACATACTGTCACACTGAATGTGGTTGAACAGACTATTCCATTGTCACTAGAAAGTGTCTGAGCAAAAATAGCGGTAGGTTGCACTTGTTTTTAGGATGTGAAGAACTAAGAAAAGGCAGTGACGTTCAAATCTGATGACTAAGGTGTCTGGCAACCTTCATAGTGCCATGATATAAATCCCCAGTGGACAGTCTAAGTTTTAAAATAAGCAGCACTGGAATTCAGACTAGACTTCCCTGTGGACAAAATAGATGTGATGCTTTCTGAACTGAAGGAGAATGGAGTACCCCTGTGAAGAGGAAATGGTGACAGCTTTGTGTAGCACATTCAGGGACAGCTTTCACAGGTCACATTCTCTATAACAAACTGATATTTCTAGCCTTTTGCCAATTTATTTGCTTAAAAAAATGAAGCTATTAGAAAATGTTCCAATTCAGTTATCAGATTTATGGAAGAGTTGTTCAACAGGTTTAAATCTTGAAAGGATCATTTGGTTTATCACCATTCCAGAATATCAAAGCTGTATAATATTTCTTAGTAATCTTGAGTTATTTAATGTACCTGTGTCTATGGATTATAGGAAATATGCTTAAATTATTTTATTTGATTTTTACTTGGGGAGACTAAAATAATTACTGAGACACAAAAATTTTGTGAGGTCTTTACCTTAGCTGGATGAGAACATTCAGTTTTCTTGATTTTATTGTTTTAGAATAAAAGAGCAATAGCCATGTTGGTTTTTATACATCATGAAACGTGGTGCTCAGCAGATAATATAGCTTTATGGACAAAGTCAGTATCTTGGAGGTCTGAAAATAGCTAAATTATTATAAATATTCCAGAAATTCCTGTTATTTCTTTCCAAAGTATGTGGAAGTTCTCTTGAAGATTATAAGGTTATTTTAGGCAAGTTGCATCTTCTTCCAGATTATAAATTTTGCAAATCAGTACATCTCAGTTTTCAGGTGCATTTTATTGTTTATGTATATGAACTTAACAGATTGTACTATTGAATTTTTATATGTGTTCTCTACGTATTTAATCATGAAGAATTTATTGCTGTTATCTCCACACATGCTTTTAAGTCTGCTTTTAATCAGCTGGACAACTTTTGAATTAAGAATAACATCAAAGTAATAAATATAGAACACAGTGTGAATAAAGAACATCTTGCGTTTTGCATAACGATAATTAGGTGAGCATCCGATGTCTTGGAAAATGGGCCTTTTTATTACCTGTGTTAGAGTATTGTAGTGGAAGGCTTTTAGTGGAATTATAGTGGATTATTAGTGGATTCTTTTTGTGGATTATAGCTATGCTTGGAAGCAGTTATGAAAGCTTGGTTGAGTCAGCTTCTACTGAGGAGGTGAGATTTGGCCTTCTATTTGCACAAAACCAGAAGATTATTCTCTGCATGAAAACTACTGCAGTATTTGCTAAGGATGTAATTTGAAGCCTCAGCAGTTAGCTTAGCCAAAGCTTACTGTGAAGAAGGTCTGTGAGTACTAGGAGGAAGGTAAAATTGCAAATGATAAGTGCTTGTTGCTTGTCTTATACTCCGTTTCCCCCAGTTCTTCTTTTCCATTAGACCGCAGCTTTGGTTGCTGTGTTCCTAGTCAGATACTGCTGAGCAGAAGCTGTGTGCTCACAAGAGAGACCTGCTGGAGGAGTGAGCACATATTGGCAGCCAGGCAGGATGATTGTACAGCACTGGAGTATCTGCTTCTGGGTTTGATGGGGGAGTGTTTTGGTTTTTAAGGGAATCTGTCACTTCATTTTTCATCAGAATGGTCCCAACAAAGAACCATGCAACGCGTTTAACTTGTGATACATGCTGATGTACTGGTAGAATGCAAGATTTATAGCTAGATATATTTAAAAAATCCTAACCTGAAATAAATTTTTATGCTGAAGGCAATAATAGCTTTGTTTATACAAAGTGAGGTGAGATGCCTCCAGCTATAGGCACTTTCTTGAACCCAGATGTCTGTGTTACTGGAGAATGTAAACACATAGTTTAACAATAGCTGTTAAACTCAGAATGGTCTGTGTGGACCCCCCACTCCATTCTTGGCTTGCCTTTTTTAACATGTAGCTGTACAACCCAGTCATCAGAAAGTGCTGTCTGAAGGTTGGGATTGTTTTATTTTTATAAACACAACGTACAGTAAATTAATTGGTTTCTAGGTGCATCCTGCAAGACTTCATGTAATACATTAGTAGCCATTTGGTAAGACTGATGATTTTTTTTTAAATGAATATTCAGTCAACACTCTTGAGTTATGACTGTTTATAAACATGAATACAGCTGGTTTTGGATGCTTCAGCAACAATAATGACAAACCACTGTGCTGCTTGTGACTAGCTAGAAGACTGTGACACATGCTCTGGAAACTGAATTCTGTAGTAATGCATACTTCTGTGCTCTCTGAACTTGCTTATTGTAATTCCTTTGTCTAGGCATGAAGCCACACATCTAAGGGGCCTGATTAGCGCATAACACAGTTGCTGGCTGCATGATAGCCTGGCAGAATACTGGGACCCTGCTGCTCTTGGGGTACCCTGACTTTTCATAAGTGCATTCCTTTGCAAGGTTTTCTTCTCTTTGGAGTCAGTCAAGTCTCTTCTTTCTCATCTTCCTTTCCTGATTGTGATACATTACTGCCATGATGTTCCACTGAAGTGCGGGGCTGGAAAGAATAGGAAACCATGGCTTTAACAGTGGCACTCAGGACTAAATTCCTTAACTCCCAGGGAGTTCTTTGCCAGTGGGTAAGTGCTTTCCTTTTTTAACTGCTGCACATAAGTGACAAACTCACTTGTGAACTCGTGCCATGTTTCATTCAGGCATGGAGGGAAGATGATCTATAAACAGTTTTCAGAATTTTAAAACAATGTGAAGGTAAATGCTTCCTAGTTGAATGCTAAAAAGTTAATTGTGTGCAGTTCTATCTGTAAGGTCAGATTTTGCTCTGAGAGTTTGCTCTGAGAGTTTAGAGGGTTAGTTTTGTGGTCTGTTGTACCACACAAACCTACCAGGGCAAAGACAAATAAATATTCTAGATTAGTACTCTGTGAATAAATGTGGAAATAGCTTCATTTTGGTTTGTTTTTATTTTGCTTAGTTTGAAATAGATAGTTGCTTGCAAAGTCTTATAAAGCTAGGATTAATTTCACAATCTTTAGCAATACACCATATTCTTCCATTTTTTTCAAAACCCTTAGTCTAACTTTACAACCACATATGAATTTTAAGGCACCACTACCAAGAGTCCTAATGGCAATTACTGTTGTCAGTGTCACGTTTGAAACTCTACTTCATCCTCTTAACAAACATCAGTGAACCCAAAATAACTCCCTGGCTTCTCAAATAAGTAGAGTTTATTTGAAGCTCACACACTCACTAGTATTCTGTTCCTGAAGGTATTAGACAACATAAGAACTAGGGATGACTGTAAGGAGCAGTTGTAGCCTCTGGTGGGTGGGTTCTTCTCACAGCTGTTCATTCCAGGAGTCTCATTGTGCTGCTCTCTCCTTTTTTTTTCTGATGTTCTTGTAGCTAAGAATGTTCTCAGAGCACTCACTTGGTATGTACTCCAGCCATAACTTCGTTTTCAACCCTAACATTTCCATAATAGCGTGCTCTCTGCATAGTGTGGGTATCGATAAGCACCTGCTTGGCTAAGGGTATTTTAGGGTGATAGGATGGTGGTGGCCAGGAATCAAAAATAGCTGACAAGACTGTTGTGCTTTCTTTGGGGAGGCTGTGCATTGTATGCGCATATCACTTGCCAAAGGTATTATTTCACTCAGCATTACCAATCTTTTTTTAATCAAGCTTTTTGCCGTAACATGCAAATTTTGAGCCTTTTTTTTTTTTTTTGTAGTAGTAGTAAGAATCTTCGTTGAGTAAAACCACACATATTTCATATTCAACTAACATGTTAAAAACATACTATCTAGGTGACAATTTTAGGACCATATTAGAAAACTTGGAATAATGACTTCTTCAGCAAATATAGATGTATTCAAAATCTTATTATCTTGAAAGCTTCATGTAATCCATAGCTGGCTGAATGCAAACTCTACAAAAGAACCCCTGATTCTCTAGTGTTCTGGGCTGGAAACTCTGTGGTTCCTTCATCTGCACCAATTATTGGCTTACATATATGAAGAATAAATTTTAGTTTAGTAGCATTATACCCACATCTGTGTAATGAGTTGCATAGCCCATATTACATAGTTCAGTGTCAGTTGGGGGATATGTTGTTGTCATTGAGCTGTAGAGTCGCATATAACAGCAGCAGTCATTATCAGACAATACCCAAAGGCTTTGAGTCTTCAGTCCATGGAATTGTTGGGACTTCCCTGTAAGGCTGGTGAAGGTGTTCTTGGATTGTGAATAAATTGATCTATGAGATTACTTGACAGCTGCACTTTGTGTACATAGGGATCGGGTCCTTACCTTAACAATTTCATTGAAGGCATTAGTAAGATCTTTAGAAGTAACATAGAATCGTAGAATGATTTGGGTTGGAAAGAGCCTTAAAAATCATCTCTTTCCAACCCTCCTGCCATGGGCAGGGACACCTTCCACTAGGCCACGTTGGTCAAAGCTCCATCCAACCTGGCCTTGAACATTATCAGGGATGGGGCGTCCAGAACATTCCTTGTAACTTGGTCCAGTGCCTTACCACCCACATGGTTAAGAACTTCTTTCGACTGGACTGGAATAGACTGGAATGGAATGGGTAGGGTTGGAAAGGACCTAAAGATCATGTAGTTACAAACCCCTTGCCATGGGCAGGGACACCTCACACTAAACAGGTAGTCTATGTCCCTCCTGTGCTGAGCGCTCCACAGCTGGACACAGTACACCAGGTGGGAACTCATGAGAGCAGAATAGAGAGCATGACCTCTCTTGAGCTGCTGGTCATGCTTCTTTGGATTTTTTTCATAAAGAAAAAAAATGTAGTATGGTCCATGCTTTACTGCCATAGGAGTTTGTAATTTGCATTGCTGCTTGTGACTGTAGCTGTTTACTTCTCATTGTTACATGTGCCTACAGACTGGGAGGATCAGGAAAATAATTTCTTTGGATTACATTTGAACCAGGTGTTAGAGGGCTTTTGTTTTACTTGCCAATTTGTTATGGAAAACAACTTAGCCAAAAGGAGAGGTTCAGTGGAAAAATCTGCAACCAGGCTATACATCCGTGTACTACCCTGTGTTTAGCAGTATGATTGCAGCTTCAGCAACTGCTTCTGTGAAAAATTGCTGTTAGAAAAGCATTTAATGTAAAATTAGAAGTGTATTAATGCAAATTATGAGCCAGGAATAAGAAGGAAACATCATGTTACTCATGTGCCTCTTACCAAACCTCAAGCAAATGCTTCACAAACCACAGTTCAGTTTTCTGTTCCAGCTTTTCAGATTCCAGTATGTGATTGTTTCTCAACCAACTTGGATGCTGCTGTACTTTTCCTCTTGGTTTTAAGAGGTCAAAAGAAAGAACAAACTAAGAATGATCTGAAAAAATTAGAGACTTTCATGTGAATACTGGTAAAGTTGTGATTACAAGTAGAAATCTGCCTAACTCAATCTAGTAAGGTTTTTGTGTAAACTTTTAGTAATTTTTTCCCTCAGTGTATTGTCTCAAAGACATATTTATTGTTATGCGCAATTTTTGAGCTGTCATTCCAAGTCCACAAGTAATAAAACCATAACAACCACTGAAATAATAGTTATGTGGATTTGTAGCATTTCAATTGATGAGTAAACCATTCCAGTATATTGGCATTTGGCCACTTTGCTATGTAGTAGTGTTTCTTATGAAGTATTGCCATAGCAACAGATCTGGATGACACTGAGTAGCTGGTTGCTGCTGACTGTTGGAAATAAAGCAGACTTTTAGCAACACATGTGTAATGTCTGAAGGTAAAGTAACCCAAAATAAATGCCTGTGCTCTACTGAGAATGTAGTACGGGGTACATCAAGCCAAAGTCTGACTTACTAAGTTGTGAATTGAATCCTTCTGCGAAAGTGTTTCTGTACAGTAAAAAAACTCATGTATGCTAGTAATATGTGCAACAGTTGAAATCTGAGACTAAAATAAAGGAAAAGTGAGAGAAACTGTATTGCAGATGATTTTAAGCATAAAGTATCAGTTACTTTAAAGGCTTTAAGACTTCTAGTACTACAGGAAATGCTTCTGGATGGGGAATTTCAATGGAAAAGCTTTTTGGGCAAAGAGGATACAGCGAAGATTAAAAACTTCATTTGCTCTCCTGAAGAACCAGCAAGTGAAAAACGGCATGAAAAGCAGAAAATGCAATTAATTCAAATGAAGCTGAAACCTTTTTTTAATTAACGTACTTTTATTTAGAACTGTATTTCTTGGTTACTAAGACATTGAGCATTTGTTATGTAACACAGCCAGCTTAAAAATTTAACAGAGGGTTTAGATCAATATAGCAAAGTAATATCTTTAGATACAGGGATTGTCACAAGTCCAGCAAAGGCAAAACCCCTGGGGAAATATTATTTCTCTCTCTGTTCATTACAGATGATGTTCATAAGTCCACTTCAAAGAAGGAAAAATACAGTCGCTTTATGTGTATCTTAGCAGGTCATAGCAGAATTTACTCTCGCAGTAGCATAATATTGTGCCTTCCAGATGAAGTACTACATTAAAGTATAGAAGAAACACACTTTCAAGATTGAAATTTAGTTTTCTGATAATCTAATAGTCAGTTTGTCTTTTTTTTTTTTTTCATTCTAAAGATAAAAATACAGACATTACTGTAAAGGATAATATGGATGATTTCGGCCTTCGAGATACATTAAGCATTGCATCAACAGACTCCTTTGTTTCCACAGCTGAGGTAAGACTCTTAAAGATTGTTTCTTTAAAGTTTCATTGATCTGTTTGAACAGTGAACAGAAGAATCTTTTTTTTTTTCTTTTTTTTTTTTTTCCTAATTATTGTAAACAGAATGTATTTCTCTTATGGGGAAAACCAGAAATTTTCCTTTCTTAGCTGTAACCAGCTTCCAAGCAGTTTGAGTTATGAAGTTGGGATCAATTTTCCTGTTTTCTTTCCCGTTTTTCTTTTTAGCTTTGTGCACTGGCAGGACGTTTCCCCAGCTCCTTCTGAAAAGAAGTTGCTTTTGAAAAATAGATTTTCATGAGTGAAGAAGCATGATCAGTTGAGGCTATAGTAGTTCCTTTCACCATGAATTGCATTTTTCTATTCTCATGTTTTTCCTGCTGCTTTACCCTAATATAAGGATGTGTGAAGAAGGCTTTGTTTTTTTTGGAGTTTGGTTTTTTCCCAAGAGGAAATAATTAGAAATTGACAGGTACCTAATTTACTAAGTGCCATGCACAATATAATATGCTAAATCGAACTTACCCTAACCTTCTTAGATAAGACCACAAAGAATGCATAAAGAAATAATCTCGGATTACAGGACATTCTATCAGCTGATATCTGCTGCAGCTCCCTTGAAGTATTTGAAAGAATTTTATATACAGCAACAAACTTATTTAAATGAGGAATATCTCCTTTTATATTCTCTCAGGAGCTGGAGTGATCTTGAATAGCACTCTTCTCCAAATTGCAGGAAAGGCAACTGTTCTCAATAGATACATTTAGTGTTAGATACTGCTTTCATATATACACTACAACTAAGCTACTAAACTTAGTTGTAAGAAGAGATTTGCATACATGTTCTTTGCAATTACCATTTTAACTGTCTATTATATAGTTTGTTTTTCCAAAACACAATTACCTTGATTTAGTAATTCACATTAACTTGTCATTATCTTAGCTTAGTAATTCACATTAAGTTGTGATAGTATGCCTAGCATTCATTTCTAACAAGGACTGTTTCTATAGAGACTGGTTACTCTTGCCTGTCATTTGGACAAGACCACAGTTCAAGCTTGCTTCAACTCTTACCAGCTCTTGGGAGAAGCTATAAACAATTACTGTTTGTACACTTGGTATCTTTTGTGTTTTCTTTTTCCTGTGAACTTTCCTAGTGTTTTTTCAAGTACATGAAGATGAGAACAATCCACTATGCTCATTTGTGGTTTTTGGCTTAAAAAAAGGCAAAATAAAAAGCAAAGCCCAGAGTGTATCACCTCAGCATAATCACCATCCTGTCCCAAATCTGAATTTTTTCAGTGTTTGATAAAGAAATGTTTGAGTCAAAATTGGCAACAGAATTGTATTTACATATCCTGAAAAATATTCTGCACAAAGCCACTTCTGTCAACTTTCTTCCAGAGCAAAGTTATGAGGATTTTCTCTTCCTTTCCAGCTGTCGTAGCCTTTGCCAATAGAGCAAGCTCTCTGATCTCCTTTCTCAGATTTTATTGAAGAGTCTATTAAAATTCTTAGCTGATAGGAGTCCTTTACATTAAGAAAGCTAAAAACAACTTGGAAGTTTAGTGTTCAAACCAGAACACTAGCAAAATTTTGGATTAAATATGAATCACTAGGCTTAAACTACAGGGCCAGTTAGTTCTCAGGTAGTAGCTACTGAGGCATCATTGTGTGGCACAGGTAAAATAAAGCTGTGAATTGGTCTTCTCTTATGAATGTAGTGTTACTTTGATGTAAAGTTTCTTCCATCCTCTGGGGGGAAAAATGCTTTGAATTAGTACTGCAAATAACTATGGCAATGAGAGAGTAATAATCACTTCCCAGTGTATTTCAGCTATTAGTAAAGAACAGTAATTGCTTTAATGTAACTGGATTAGAATTGAGATACTAGATTTTTCTGTTCTAGACTTGATGATGACAGATAGCTTCTCTCTTATCTACTTCTTTCATTTTTATTCTTTCATTTGCAAAAAAATGGAATGTTTCAGGCTAAGATGTCTGAGGCTTTTTCAGCTGTGGATTTGTCTCAGGTCATGGACCAATAGGCAGTTGTTCTTTTATCCTATGCTCCCTGATTGCCATTACAATTTTAGTGATCTCCTGAACTCCTGTGTGCTGATAGAAATGTTTAGCAAAGTTTTTAAATCTGAAATTCATACATGTGTGTATGCTGCCCTGTGATTTTGCCCTACTGGAATCGTTAGCATTCCACCTGCTGGGAAATTACAAAGTAGCAGCATTTTCTGTGGTCACATTGTCTTCCTTCTACATTGCACCCTGTCCCCAGCAGCAGGGCTAAGACTGGAAGCCATATTCATGTTTCAGTGCTGACACACAGTCAAGTCAAATTTAGTTCACTGCCCTCAGGAAAGACAACAGCAAAGACACAGGGAAACCTAAAACAAGACAAGGATGTTTTGATGGAAATTAATAGGAATGCTGCTTAGGAGGCAACAGGAATGTTGTGCTGTGTTATGTTAGGACAAAACATAGGAAGATGGCTTTCAAGAAGAGAACTGTGCAAAACTGGGACAGTTGGCAGAGTTTAACTCACATGCCCTTTTGATGAGCTCTAAAGGATAGCAGCAGGGTATTCCAAAACTTCGCCTTGGCTACAGATGATAATCAAGATGATTCTGGGGATCATTCACTTGATGACTTCTAAAACAGAATTGTGCCAGTCTGGACACCTACAATACCCAGGTGTCTGCTGAATCCTTATAAAGAAGAGTCAGGCATACAGTTGCCATCCCCAAGTCCAGGCAGATTTCTGTTCCTAAATACATGGAGGCTCTTGGAAGCACCACAGAAGGGATGGTAAGCTCAACCATTTGTCCTAATTAAGTTACTGATACCATGTGCTGTGGTAAATAATGGTATTTTCTTCCCCATTTTAGGCCATCTGCTATCAACTTGTGTTTGAGGGTTAGTATTCTTTTCATATTTTTGCTGTCTCATCCACTGTGTGATCAAAATAGCCACCACCTTTGTCAAGAATACAGCAGTGAGTGTGCCAGATAAAGGTCTCCACCCTCTCTTTCCTGGCTTCTTTTCCATCTTTCCAATAGAAGCTCTTTCCTGCTCTCCCTGACAGTGAGCTTCATTGCTGCTTCTCTATTGTCAGTGCACATGCATTTATCATGTCTTATTTTCATATCTTGACTAGAACTAAATCAGCAGTTCTATTATCAATTAAACTTTGCTTTCTGTATCAAAATGTTAACTCAGTCCGAAGCAAAGGAGATTTTTTGATTAGTGTATAAAGCCTTAGCTTCTCTGGTTTTTACAAGTAATTCCTTTACTAAAGTTGTCTTTTTCTCAGTTCAAATCTATTAAAGCAAAATAGTTCAGGAACAAGCAGGCTTTGATAACAGGAAAAGAACACCAGTTTCCATATGCCTGTAATTATTTGGATATGGCATCAAAACCTTAAAAGTGTGTTATACTGAATTTTAAATTCAGAAAGTACTCAAAAATAACCCTGTTAATGAAAAGTTTGGTTGCCCTTTTCCTGGCTTCCAGGTAGATGTTTTATTCCTTTCCTGAAATAGGGAATACAAGAGGGAGTAATGCAGGCAAGCAATAATAGTAGGGTGTGTTCTTACAGCATTTTTAAATGAGATTTTTGGTGGTTTGGGTTTAGTTTTTTTTTTTTTTGTATTTCACCACAGAAAACAGAGATAAGGCTTGCTGTGTTCTGACTGCCCTCAGAATTGTGACCATAATCACTGACTGGACCTCCTCAGGACTTGCTGTTCTCATCCTGGTCACTTCCTCCATGTTCATGTCACCTGCCCACTTTGACATGAATTATTGTCTTACCTCAGAAACAAATGAAGTACAGCAGTTCTATAGTCTTAGCATGCCCTGCGATTGTAAGCAGCTCCTTATTCTAACAACTTTAATGAGGTATTGAGGTGCCTCATATTTATAGTCTTAAAACCTGTGAGGAGATGAAAGAATTAATCCGAAATTCTTTCATTCTGCTAACAGTAGTACTATTTCTTTGAAAAAGCTGTACCTGAAGTGCTTCTAACCACTGCCTACTACTTTGGGCAAACTCAAAAGAGTGTCTGATGAAGCTTGCTATCCAGTAATAAAGCTTGTCCATATCATCAGCAGAAACTTTCCACCTCCCAATAATGTCAGTGGTGTTATAGGCAGCAGAAAAGTTCTGTTCCACTTTGAGAAATGTCTCCCATTCCTATGTCCTGACTAACAAATTCTTCAAACTTCATGCTTCATTTCTGTTGGATTTTGGGGTGGTTTTTCTATTATTTGTCTTGTGCGTGCTTATAGATGTTGAAAAGATTCAATTATGGAGAAAAGTTTTAGAGGTGGCAATGAACAGTGTCAGTGGGAACCAGGTTCCTTTGATTCCACGAAGGACAGCTGTGATTGCTTTCTGTATGGCTATGAATAGAACAACTTAAGTCAACAAGTCATTAAGTGATGCTCTAAAAGCTTTAAAAATAGTAATAAAATTTAAAAATCTGGGGTTGGTCCTGAAATCTTAGCTACGTATGGTATTTACATAGTATATTAAATGTTTTAATTTCTAGGACATGTAGGAGTTTCCTCTAATAACCACCGTGTTCCTATATGCTGACTGCTCATACTGTACAGGTTTTATTTCTTAGAAAATCTATGTAACATTTGTAACAAATCTCATGTATTAGCACTGAACTAATTGTTGTACCACAGTACCTCCTTGTAGGCAATATGTAGGCAAGTGCCAGACACAGCACATAGCCCAGGATTATTCCGCGTAGCAAAGAGTAATACCACCACTGATGCACACAATGTAGTGAATTCACTTTCTTCCTTATGTGTAAAGTTAATAAAGTTGCAGTAATAATTCAGATAAAATAATGTTCTGGATGTGTGTTTTGCTCAAAAAAAGAGATATCAGGTGTCTTGTAATATATACAAGTAATTATAGGAGTTCATGAAAATACATTAACTTCCTGTTTTATTCCAGATAATAAGAATGCACCACTTTATCATTGCAGCTTATCGAAGTACTGTCTCAAATGTTTTAGCTGGCAATCACCATCACATGTTTTAACTCCTAGAACATGTTTCACACTCATTCGGCAGCTAATCATGTTTAAAAATATATATATTTTAAAGGATATAAATGCCCAGAGAAAAGTGATCATCAGGCTTTTTAATATGGGATAAGCATAGTTTCTCAGAATGCAAGGAATGCTGACTGTGCCAGTAAATTGACCTTTTTATTAGTGGGAGCAAGCAAGAATTCCAAAAGGTCTAGCAATGTTTATTTTTGTTACATTCAAGTGGGTGGTTATTTTGGTAGCCAACAAGATCTTGATGCACAGCTGAGAATTTTTTCTATTTATTAAGAAGCAACTTGTGGGTGACAAATAAGAGTGCTGAGTCTATTCATTAGACCAAAGCAGCCAGGGAATCCCAAGCTTAAAAACTATAGCAAGTTCTAGAGGCTTGATGCTTTACAACAGTGGTTGCAGCATCTCTTAACTAGCAGATGCAGCTGTAAAGCTGAGCTGCCCAGAGAAAACTGATTAGCATCTGAAAAAAACCAGCCCATGTTGTAACAATCCTTGAAGGATGTTTTCCAACACTGTGTGTAGAGGCACAAGTTATCACTACAAGCTTTGGAGTTTTGAAGATGTACATGGTATTTCAACATAATGAAGTTAGGTATCCACTGCAGGTCATCATAAATGTCCCATGCAGTGGTCACCAATTACTGTCTTTCTTGAGCCTAGAATGGATGGAAGTAAACCATTACAAGACTAGATTGCCAATATGGATAATTCATTTTTTCAGCTCTTCTTTGAATGCATTTTCATATTCTTTTTTATGTATGACATTGAGGAAATAGCAGACATTGAGAGGCTGGCACATCAGGTCCATTATCACAAGCCTTTGTTACTTGGAGCTACCAGCACTTTTGGTAGCTGGGCATGGAGCCCTTTTTCATCCTTAGTGGTGTGTTAAGAATTTCAAAATGGTAGTGGCTGTGCAAAATGTTCACTACAGAGTGGCAAGAAGGGACTCAAGGAGCTCTCAAGAGTCCGACTTACCTGTGGCGACAAGATGTGAGGTGCTGGGGCTTTCTGCTAACTTCTGATAAATTCTGAGCCACCATTGAGGAAAGTTAAGTGGTGCATAAGAGAACACAGTGCAGCAAAAGCATGTACTTGAATATACTATGAAGGCATGCTGATTGATATAGGGTCGTTACAGGGAACCACCTCTTTCAAAATGTACCTTTCTCTCCACATTTTTTCTCAAAGGTAACAAGTCTTTGGAGACTTTTACAACAAAGAGTTAATTTTCCTTCTGATGTCAGCTTGAGAAGCTCTTATCTAGAAAATGTTGTATGCTCTGCATGTTGTTAAACACTGTATATAGTTTGTCAATTCTTCAGATAGCGGAACTCTGCTATGTTGGTAACGTGAATGTGTGTTCTGAGCGTTCTCAACTAATTTTATTTTGAAACAGGTTGCTTTTGTAGCAAGCTTTTGCCTTATTTCATCTCAAAGAGAATAGCTATTACTGAATGTTTGCAAAACCATTTAAAATATAACACTGTATGTTACATATATATGTACTGTTTGTATCTACGTACAAAATATTGACATATATTTTTTAAATACTAGAAAGCATCAAAAGAAAATCCATGATGACTCCAGGAGCATTACGATGCAGCTTCAGAGCTTGTCTGGAAATCACCTTTTGTAGTTAAACTTAAGAGGTCATTTTAGTTTCTGGGTTTTGGTTTGTTTTGTTGGGTTTTTTTGCTTTCCTCTTTTTGCATGCCAAAGTCAGTGATAGAGGAATTTGCACCCCCTTCGCAAATGTTGTTGGTTGGAACTAACTTCACTCTGTAATCAAAACCATCTCCTCAGTGGAAGAATAGTTATACCGTTCTCTGTTTAGCAGCCAGTTGATTTAACTGCTTTCTTCATTTGAGCACAGTAAGAGGCATTTCAGCAGTTACATAGGTACTTTATTTCATTTGCCAGCATGAGAGGAAGTTTAAAAAAAAAAAAAGAAAAAAAAGGCTAGATATAACCAAGGACCTCACTCAACTCTCGGGTATCAGGTTCGATGCTAATCTGTAACCACAAAGGCTACAATCAGGCATCTTCATGTGCTAAAAATGTTACCGTCTTCAGCTTGCTGGCAGCAGATGAACATTACCTGAATCAAACTGTGGAAATAACGAGTCCTGATTTAGTCACAGTCAGTTTGCCTAAATGTCTGAAGAAGGTAATCTGCCAAAAGTTCACTATGGAAAACAAATATAACCCCTTTTACCACAGAAATTGTAACCTCCAAGAGAGGGACAGCTGTTTACAAAGTGCCTATGTGTGCACAATTTATTTCTTTTCATGCTTTGCAAGTGAAATAAAGTAAATAGAATGTTTTATGGCTTCTCTAATAGCCGGATCAGGTAAGAAATAAATTAATATCCTTATTTGTATTCTGGTTTGGTCTTTATTTTGGAAAATTTATATGTATTGTTCCACAGCTTCCACTTTTTTAATCATAATGTAGAAAACCAAATTCTGGAGTGAAGATTTTCCACTTTTTTTTTTGTTTATACCTGTTCTAACTATTACACTATATATATATACGTGTGTGTGTATATATATGTGTGTGTTATATGTGTGTGTTTGTCGTATAATGATTTCTTATATCTGAAAGAAATCAGTACATTCCTGTTTCTTCCACTTGATTGAATTATTAATTCCTGTACATTTCAGTTAAAAGCTGGGTGTCTTCTTTTGTTTAAATTTGTTTAAATAAATAAAGAACATCAATTTCCAGGTTGACTTTTCTGAATTAGTAAATCCAAAGCACAGTTTGGTGCTATGATTGATATTGTTAAATTGGGATAAAAACTTTGGTCTTCATAGTTGGAAATCTTTTTTTGGAATTCAGCTTATTCTACTCTGTTCTTCCAGGCAAAACAACTGATAAACAAATACGTACTTTCAAAATGGAAATACTTGCAGGCTAGATGAACTCTAAAAGTGGACCTTACTCACTTAAGTATATTTTGCTGACCTTAAAGCTATTATTCCCTAGCTCTTGTCTCATCACTAGAGTCTCAATTTGAGAACTCTGGAGAAATCCATATAGGAATACAGATGTTACTTTTTCTTACTTAAGCAAATTGATTTAAAATGGATCCTGACAATTTTATGAAAGGAATTGTATGTATTTGCTTATGTAAAAAGATACTGGTACAAGTGATTCAAAACATCTGTGCTGAAATCTCTGTAACACGTTCATGTGCTTAAATGTTTACATGGATATAAGCAGGTACTGGCACTTGTTTATATTCTTCCCTTTAGCAAGCAAGCCTGCTTGGCCAAACGGCTGTTGCTGTAGTAGCCTCAATTAAAGTCTGTAGAGAAGACACGCTGGCAGCATACTCTTTAATATCTCTATGAAGTCTCATGCCAGCACTTGCCTGTAGGTCCTCAGTGATAGGAAAAACTTTTCAGCATGTATTTATTTCAAAATTTCAATGGAAATTTAGCATCAACTTATATTTTTAATCTGATTTTTTTTTAAAAATCTTTCAAAGAGATAGGGTACCTGGTTTTATACAGGTCAATTACTGCAAGAATTTTATCTTATGAGATCCTTCTTATAAAGATCTGTTATGATAGCCTAGAAGCACAGGTTTGTTTCTCCCATGCAGGATATTTAAAACTAAAAAAGAGGGGGGTGTTAAAAAAAAGTTAGAATTCATTTTCTGGTCATTAACTAAACTGAAAGATGTGTGAGAGATCTTTTTTTTGGATCCTTAATAATATGATGTCATGTTCGTAGTGGAAATTGTAGCTAGCCATTGTTTCGTGGATTAAATATGATATCCTGTAAACGGGAGTTCTCTATATTATTTACATGCTTTGATTTCATAACCTGATTTTGGGTTATTTTCACTCCAAAAATGTCTGTGAGTTTATATTATTCTGTCTCATAACCACAGAATTAAAACTGCTGAAAATAAACACATTTTTGAAAGCCTGTAGCGGGATGCTGAATGCTCATACTTCATACAATATGCTTTGGTACCTAGCAGACATATACTAGCGAGACAAAAACAGGAGTGGAAGGATGTTACTATTTCCAGATTCCTAGAGGTTTGCATGGTTGTTCTGTACTGTGTGTCCTGACTTTTGGGGGTTTGTAGCAGCTTTGAGACCCATTAGATTTAACTAGGCAAATTAGAAATGCAACTAGGCAAATTAAAAACAGAACTAAACTGCCTCTATTTAATTAATTAAACTTTTGAAACTTAAAAGCTGAAACTATAGCTTTCAGATTTTAAGTTATGTAATAATTGTGGTGTTTCTCTTCTATTTACTGGTTGAGTGTTCCCCTTTTGTTTTAAGCAGATGCCGGAAAGGATATATCTTTCAGTAGAATATCAGGAAAACTTCTTTGATTTACCTTTACAAAAACTGTGTAAGCAAGCTCTTTAATGAACTTTAAAAATATTTTGTTTCAGCTTACAGAGCACAGAGAGGTTCGCAATACATATGGGCTTGGTTCCCTTTGCCATTGCCCATTGTATGAAGAAGCTATGCACTTAGCAGAAGAAGGCAAAATTTATTCACGGGTGTTAAGGTACTGATTTACCGCTAATTATTTCTAAGAAAAGCAAGAATTAAATTTAAATATACTATACAGAACTCATTTTTTAGAAGTTACTTGTACGAGGTGTTTTTTCTAGAATTAGACTTAGTTGAGTTTTCTTGTGCTTCTCTTTTTTCATGGTATTTGAAAACTTTTCTGTTTTATATAGGACTGAAATGTTTGAATGTCTAGGAGACAGTGACTTCCTTGCTAAGCTTCACTGTATTCGACAAGCTTTTCAGGTAAAGGAGAGTGATTTGTCTGTCTGTCTTCTTAAGCCTTGAAGTATGTGGAGGTTATCAATGCAATTTTTATAACATATGCTGTAATTAATTATTTTATTGTT
This sequence comes from Loriculus beryllinus, assembly GCA_039877255.1. NCBI lineage: Eukaryota > Metazoa > Chordata > Aves > Psittaciformes > Psittacidae > Loriculus > Loriculus beryllinus. The sequence continues at coordinate 8,722 of JBCJKH010027097.1, read as the reverse complement.
GCTATTACATTTCTGTCATTCTAAAATTTGCAGAGGAGTCCCAGTTTTATGATTAGCTTTGTAACCTTTGCACCAAAAGCTGATTAGGAATTGGACTACTATACTAGAGGTTATAATTATATTAAATTTGATTGAAGTGTTTAAGGTCACTTAGTATAACCTGTGAATTAATATGCCTGGTTTTTCTGAACCTTTTCTAGGTAATTCTTTCAGAGACAGCAAACAGAATATTTCTTGCTGAAAGTGGAAGAAAAATTTTGTCTGCTTTAATTGTGAAAGCGCGAAAGGTAAAAGCCTTATTTAACTAACGTTTCATGGTTAATGCAGCGTCTACTAGAACTCACTTTCCAGTGAATATAAACCATGTCTTTTGTTAAGTTGCTTGATACTCATTGCTTTTACTTTACAGAATCCAAAGAAATTTGAAGATGTGTTTGATGAAATGATATATTTTCTGGAACAAACAGATCACTGGGATAATACTGAAATGGAACTTGCTGCTACAGGAGTGAGTCTGAATTTCTCAAAAGTGCATCTAATAATGAATAACATATAAAAAAAGTGAAAAATATCTAAAAATAAATGTTTATAGTTCAGAATGGTGGGAAAGGCAACTTTTTTATGTTTACATTGCTGATTTAGAGAAATGGCATCCACCACTGTAGTTTAGTACCAGATAACATGTAATATTTTATCTTCTGCTTTACTGACAAAGTATCTTTAGTATCCATTAAAAGCAATTATAAATCTGCATGTTAATACAGTTAGAATGTGGTGCATGCTGAATTCCACTGCTGAAAGAGAAACTGGGTTACTTAGGTCATGTTCTGATTTTATATAGGTAAAAAACCTGAATTTTTATGATGTTGTTCTGGACTTCATATTAATGGATTCATTTGAAGATTTAGAAAATCCACCAATATCTATACAGAATGTAGTAAATAACCGCTGGCTAAATTCTTCTTTTAAAGAAACAGTAAGTATTTGTCATGTTCATAGTCATTATTCTATAGACATTACAACAAGTAGATGGTATGGTAACATTAGTGTGAGCATTCTGATATAAAATTTCTGTATATACCGAAACTGTTCTTATGGCAATCTCTGCTCTATATTTGTAAAGCACAATGTAAAAATGAGAATAAATCCAGCAGCAACTGCAGGAATCAGACTGTGTATGTTTATTATTATTTTTTATTATTTATTATTTTATTGTTATTATTTTTTATTACTTTTTATTAATTTGATAATTAAATTAATAATAAAAGCATTAATTTTGAAGCAAAGAAAACTGCATTGACCTTCACTGTGAAGTCTAATGCAGCTTCCAATACAAGTGAATAGGTACATGAAATATTCCTCAGAAAAAACAAGAATGTTGTATTATCAGGTTATTCATAATAGCAGTTTAAAAGCTACAAGTCTCAGCCCAAAATATATAAAATGATTGAATATATTGGAAAAACGCTTAAACTCATTTTTGCAGGACAAGCTATCTCTGAGGAAGTGGAATTTTAGAAGGGAAGTTTCTATTAGCCATATTTGAGGCATTAGAGGTTTTGATTCCTATACCAGAGATTTAGCAATAAGGCACAAAGTTGCAAGCACACAAAAGTAAATTAATGAAATACAGGCATTCAAATGTTGATAACATTTCAGGCTTTCAGATGCGCCTATTTGCCAAAAAAAGATCTCACTCCTCTGCTGCAAGCATACAGGCTACTGCCATGGTCAGCTGGTAGCGTAACCACTCTCATTTCAACCACTTGTATCTGTAAACTGCCATTTTTTCTGTATTTATCTTTCAATTGAAACATTCCCTCTAAAGGAAAAAAGAGGAAACATGCCTGTATTTATTTTTGTAATTATGTGATAACACTGTTTTGTGAGTAGTAAATTATCTTGCAGTACTGAAGGAGGATCAGATGAGAGGAAAAAGCCTAGTACTGATATCAGTATATTGTCTTTCACAGGTCCATATTTGGACAAAACTCCTTAGCTGAATCTGAAGCTATTGCAAGAATGTTTTTGCTAAAATGAAAAAAGACATTGCAATGTGTTTGCATGCTACTTAATATCTAAAATAGTTACTTATGTCTGAGTGCACATTTTGGTATATGAGAGACTGGTCCTCAGTTGAACCTCGTGAATGGTCCTAATTGTTGTAACTAAAATCAGTCAAGGATGCCAAATAATATTTGAATTAAATGAAAGAAAATGTTGCAAAATAAGATTTGAAAATAACAAATATGAACTACATATAATGTTGTTTCAGCTGATATTTTACAGTTTTAAACTTTGTTATCACAAGATTGAAACTGAGAAAATTAAAAATCCCCAAAGTATAGAAATAGTGTTCTGCAGCTCACTTCTTTTTTGAGATGAAAAATAATTTCTCTTATAGTGAAGCTAGGCACAGTTAGGAGCATGTTTGTTTGGGTTCTTTTATTTATTTATTTATTTATTTATATTTAGGCTGTGGCTTCAAGCTGTTGGTCAGTCCTGAAGCAGAAGAGACAGCAAGTGAAGGTAAGGTGCCTTGCAAATTGTCTAGACCACAGTTACTGATCGGCTCCTAAGTATCTGAAGTTCTGTAGCTTTGGAAAAATAAATTACATATCAGTCCTTAATCCTGTAGCCATGTTCGTTTAAACAAGAGGCTCTCAGTTCTAGTTTAGTTTGTGGAGCCCTAATACCAGGTTTTTTAGCAAAACATCTTAGCTGAAAGATTTTCAGGCTAGTTTAGGTCTAGTCAGCAATGGTGACAGTCACTTCTCTGACATACAGCCCCATATGTGCACGTCAGATTTTTGCAGACCAAGGTCATTAATCTAGTATCTTGCCTGCTTACACCGGGATACTCAACCCCATCTCCCTGCATCATCTCCACAACTAAATAAAATTCAGTCCTGTTCCCTTTACCTACCTGAAGTACCGCTTACCTTGCCAGTAGCAAGAACACTTACAGCCTCCCTCAGCCCCTTCCTGCATCCTGACCTCTCAATGAAGTAGCTCTGAATGTTTTGAAGTAGAATTCCTCTTTGCCAGCAGCTCCTCACTTCCATCTTTGGAGGATTTTATTAGACCTAGGAGGCCTGTCTCTGTATTAGCCACTCCAAAAACAGAGTTGAGGCTTGCTGCAGGACATCCATAACCACCAGAAGTGGTTTTGCATACAGCAGGTGAGGAATCTCTGCTCAAGTGATGAGCACTGACACCTTTCTCTGGTTTTAAGAATAGTTATTTGCATGACTCCTAACTGCTAAAAACATACTTCATCATAAAAAAAAAAAGGTACTTCCAAAGGCAGTTGGTGTTTTGTAAAAGGTCCTCAGCTACTGCTATATCTTAAGAGTTATTGCTTCCTGGTGTCAGTATGGTTGGGAATTTTATACATAGATCTTTCCTACATTAGTTTTATATAAAGGTATTATATCTCCAAAATAGATGTTATAGTAACCTATTCCTTTCATCTCTATTTCAATGCACAGCTACCTTAGTCTTGTAGTTCCTTTGTGTATTGAAGTCTCAATATTTGTAAGTTTGTAAATGTGTGAGCAGCTTTACTCCTCGGGACAAGTTTCACAAGTTGGAGATATTCAGAAGTGGATAAAGTAAAGCACCATGGAGGTCTTTGTGAGGGAGAGATTAATTTTTCATAAGGAGTTTGATGCACTTAGATTGACTTACAGACAGTTCTTCATGTGGTATTTTATGATTTAATTTATGATAATTTTATTTGTATTATTTTATAAATTAACTGATGTAAAATTATCTTTATAAATATGTAAAATAAACTGTGCATCCATACATGAGACATGAATTTATAGTATATTTTACAAGTACCTGTAGGTTGTAGAGGTAACCACAGAATGGACATTCACAGATATTTTATGGTCTTCTGTAGACTTTAAAATGGGTTTTTAAAAGGGGTAATTTTTTTCATTCAAAACTATGCAGTTTGCTTACTTTTTTTGCAAGTTTCAGCTATGCATAGTGTATAGAGGCTCCAACAGGAATAACTGAATAAAGTTACGTGTCATATGGGAGCCAGAATAGATTGTTTTGGGCTTATGCCTATTAATATTCAAATATTTAAAGTGCAAAGAGCCACTGAAATAAAAACCTTTTACTGCCAAAAATCCTGCCACTTGTTTGGTAAAATTGCCCTATAACTTAAAGGTTGCCAAAGCCCTGAAGTAGTAGGCATTTTAGGCTTTTCTAAAGACTTAATTCATAGAGACTTACATTATATTTACTGTGTAACTTTTATCTATAATTTCTACATCGCCAGGTGCCTGATGGATTTTTTGCACATTTCTACGCTATATGTGAACATATCAGCCCTGTTTTGGCTTGGGGCTTTTTGGGTCCTAGAAACTCCCTTTATGACCTATGCTGCTTCTTCAAGGTTTGCAATTTCTTTTTATTGCCATTCATCTTAATTAAAAAAAATAAATAAGTCTTCCAGATTAAAAGGAGTGAGGATCTTATTAGTAGGCATTTTCTGTTTTCCAAAACATTTTGTGTTTTCCCAAGATTAAGACTAACTGTAAGAAACCATGAAAATAAATATTATAATATTAATTTTTTTAAGCCTAGAACTGCTTTGCAAAGTCTGTTTTAATGCACTTCTATTTTAGCACCAGAAGAGTACATAAATGGATGGTTTTAGGAAATGTGTAAAGGAAATGCATTGCATACTTTTTTCCTCCTTGTAAGTGAATACAAGTTTCTCCCTTTTTTTTTCCCCCCCTCACTAGGATCAAGTGCTTTTCTTCCTCAAAGACATTTTTGATTTTGAAAAGGTGAGATACTCAACAATGGAGAGTTTGGCTGAAGATCTTATGCAATTATTAATCCGACACACTGAACTTTTAATGGCCTATCTTGGAGCAGATTCACTGAGACATGTCAATGCTTGTGTAAGTGGTCCTGGGCATGTCATGACCAGTGGGCTTTTAGAAGCAAAAGTACAGTAAGCTTAAAATCCATGACAAATGAAATGGAGTGTTCTTGATATACTCCTTCCCACCTTTCTCTCTAACACCGAAGTTATCATTGCTGTTACTGAGCAAGTGTCTGAAAATGTATCATGTTGCTAAGTATGGAAAAGGACTCAGGGAGGTTAAATGTACATCTGTGAAAAGAACTGGTGAGCATATTGTTGTATATACCTAAATTAAATTTGCAGCTCCGCTGTCACTGTATTTATACTTAATGTATCCCAAAGCTTTTTTCTGTAATATTTGGGTAAAGTTTATTTATGAAATACTGTACTTTTGCACAGATAATTTGTAAGTGAAGCTGATGGAGTTGTTTCTTTAAGGGCTTATAGTGCAGAGTGCTCATAACAGAGCCCCCAAATCATTGTGTGTCTAGATCTAGAAGGTGTTTTGACTGGGGTATATGCAGTCTCTAATTCATTTGACACATGCAATAAACTAATCACACTCACAAAACTGAATGTGTTGCCACTGGCCTGAAATTACATTTGTTGTGGGTGTTAAGCATTCATTTTGTACTACAGTGTAATGGAGAGATGCAGGTGCCATTAGGGCAGGAATGACTTCCAGTATGCATTTTTCACTTTATTTTGTTTTAAAACAGCCAAACATCATGAAGGTGTTTGAAAGCACTTATTTATATTCAAAAAGCTGTGGTAGCTTCACCAGTTAATTTAAAACTTTTCCTTTTTCTACAACTGTTACTACTTTATATTTTGGTGTTAAACTAACACCATTCTCAGTTCATATGTAGCATTTCAAAATATATTTTTAAATAAGGGTGTCTGATTAGATTTGTTAATCATGAATCAGAATTGAAGGCAGTGTTTTATAATTAAAAGCATTTCCATCTTCCTCCCTTCCTTGTAGGAAGTCAGGTGACTTATTTAAGAGTAAGTGTAAGCAACTGTGGCTATATATGTGCAGTGTAAAACTGTGACTCGGAATATGGAACCCTGAACTTTAGGTAGGAGCACAGCACAGTAAGAGGGCATGTGGGAATTTGCGGTAACACTTTTTCCTGTGCTAGAGGTAATAAATAATGATGATCTATAATCTTTGAATGTCTGTAAACTGAAACAATATATTGTAGTTAGATCAGGCTCTGTAACTACATTTACATATGCTTTGCCACAAAAAGCCAGCCCACAAGAGTCTATCCTGTGTCAAGTAATTAAAAGTAAGTAATAAAATATTCAGATGCTTAAGAAGCGTGTTGTTAAAATAGAGCATATTGAAACACACTTTGATTGGAAACATGAAGACTTTTGTTTGAACACAGCCCAAAAAGATGATATTTGAAAAGGAGGGTCTGTGTAATTCCGTAGATTTCACTGCAGCTGACACACTTTCATCATTCTTGTATGTATCAAATGAATACAACAAAAGAGCAAAATGTTGGCTGCAGTTTGTTTCTCCACAAATTGCGTCTTCAATACAAAATGTGAAGTTTTCTGCACCCATCTCACTTAGCTTAAGCACACTTACCTGCTCAAAAGTATCTATATTTTAGCAGCATTTTGCAAGTCTATGAATGAATTTATATGGAACAGTAAAGTGTCTTGTTGGGTTCAGAATCAATAGGAGTAGCTGGAAATAGTAGTGGTGGAGTAAATGGCGTATTCCATGGTAATTGTACTACCTAGAGGTTGCAAGATGTCAAAGGAAGCTGTATGCTGTGGTTTGTCTCTTCTAATAAAATTATAGGAAGAAAATTGCGCCTTAACATTCATCACAGAAAGCCAGAAATGCACTTTTCCACAGAACTAAATGCACAGTTAAGCAAGAAATTTTCTTATTATTTATATAAAGCTCATGAAGAAAGTGCAAGTGAGACTCTAAATGTTTCCAAGCAATTTAGAAGTCCATCTTCTGTTGAAACAGAAAGGATTTTCTTAAACAGAAGAATGAAAAAGGTCTGATGGAACACCAGAATGTCTAGAAAGTGGGTAAGGACCTGACAATATCTGGCTTAAACAGATGTATCCTTTTAAAAAAAGAGCACTTCCATTCACTCATAGAGTTCCAAAGTCCATAGAATCAGGTTGGAAATGGGACTGATGTATTTCCCACCCAAAGTAAGAATGAAGGTATCTGGTTGCTGCAAACTGCCACAAACAAATAAATACTTGGTTAGGAAACAATTAAAAAAAGAAAAAAGAAACAGGGGAAGGGAGGAAAGAGAGAGGGAGAGGGAAATGCACAGGTACACATGGGCAGGCTCTTATCTCCTCTGGGTCTTTTTGGACCTTTTCCCAAAAAAGCGTTTATATGTTCTGCCCTTCCTAATGCCAGAGACAGCTATAAATTCAAATGGGGGAAGGCTGCCTCTTTGTAACACAGAACTGGAATCGGTTCTCCTATAAATCCAGGTTTGTATACCACTGAGGGAAGAGGTGTGAAGAATGTCTGTTGATAACCAGCCATATGGCTTAAGCAAAGTCCTCCACCTTTGAAAATGCAAGTGCCAGAGCTGCGCCAATGCAGTGGCACCAGGATGCAATTGTACTGCAGAGAATTCATAATCAAAATCAGAATTTAGTTTATAATGTCTAAATTTTTAAATAGTTTTGAATGCCCCTTTCCCTGCTAATAAGAGTCATCCTCTTCTGCTATAGCTGTGCTCCTACTATCAGAATTGAATGTTGAATGTGTTGATTATACAAGAATCAAGTATTTATATAATTTGTAATTTAGTTGTAAAAATAATCTGACTTTAAATGTGTTCTTAATGATTATTATACTTCATTTTTGTAGTCCTTGGTTTCATCAAACAAAACACGTCAATTTGAGTGTCAGTTAAGCGTGTTTGTGAACTTCCTATTGCCAAAATGGACTGCTGCTGTGTGTATTGAATAAAAGGTTTCAGTGAAACAACTATTGCTCATACAACTGCTTCTACAACTTGAACAGTTTAAACTGGATCAGAAATCAACCTGTGTATTTTTTTCTTCTGTGAAATGGTCCACAGCATTGATAAGTTTTCAACACACAGGCCAGTGATCCACCAAAAAGCCAAGTTTTGGTGTTTCTAGTTTTGGAAGTCAGAAAGTGATTCAGCCAGAGACCTTAATCTCCTGGGTGAACAAACCCCAGATTCAGGCTGGCTGTCACTGGCTGACAGTGGTTGTCAGTTGGCACTATCCCTGCCTGTGGTACTAACCAGGTTGGTTTCATTGCATCTGTGTTTCTGTGCCAACCGGTTGTTTCTTCCTTTGGGTTTGGGGGATGACCTTTTTCAGGATTAGTTCCAAACCCAAGGGCTACAGTGAGCTCCAGCCATGGAGTAAGATTTCCATTGTGGGGTAATATAAATGGAGAACACAGTGTCTAATGCTTACTGCTGTAGAATTGTAGAATCATAGAATGGTTTGGGTTGGAAAGGACCTTAAGATCATCAAGTTCCAGCCCCCCTGCCACGGGCAGGGATACCTCACTCTATACCATGTTGTCCAAGGCTCTTTCCTACCTGGCTTTGAACGCTGCTGAGGTTGGAGCATTTACCACTTCTTTGGGCAACCCATTCCAGTGCCTCACCACTGACAGTGAGAGAACTTCTTCCTTATTTCCTTATATTTAACCTGAACTTCCTCTATTTAAGCTTTAACCCCTTACCCCTTGTCCTGTCACTACAGTCTGTAATGAAGAGTCCCTCCCCAGCATCCCTATAGGCCCCCTTCAGATACTGGAAGGCTGCTATGAGATCACCACACAGC
>JBCJKH010027094.1:0-15715 GCA_039877255.1 Loriculus beryllinus | reverse complement strand
GAATACAACCGCTCACCACCCACCAACCGATACCCAGCCTGACCCGAGCATTGATCCAGCCCTTCCGGGTAACTGCCCCCAGTTTCTATACTGGGCACGATGTGCTGTGGTATGGAATACCTCTTTGGCTAGTTTGAGTCAGGTGTCCTGTCTTTGCTTCCTCCCAGCTTCCCCTTCTCCCTGGCAGAGCATGAGACTCACAAAGTCCTTGGTCAGAGTAAGCATTACTGAGCAACAACTAAAACCATCGGTGTTATCAGCTCTGTTCCCAGGCTGAAAGTCAAAAACACAGCACTGCAGCAGCTACTAAGAAGGAGAAAAAATGACTGCTACTGCTGAACCCAGGGCAGTAGTCTGTTGACCTTCTTGTGTAGGTCATCGTTTGTACGAACTCCCAAAAGCATGAGTACAGGACAGATCAGCAGTGTTCTCCCCTCACCAAAGGATCCAGTATCTCGGGAGTCAGAGTTTGCTGCTTATTTAAATAAGCATTGTATTTGTTTCTTCAGGGTTCCCAAGATCTATTGCTTTCAGAGATTTGGGGGGTGGGTGGGTGGTTGGGGAGAGGAAAAAAGGGTTGACATTTTATTGCTTATTTTTTTTATAAGAAAGTGTCAAGAAATTTTTGAGTTTTCATCATAAAAGATGAGTAGCATATTCAAATTCTCATCCATTCTATTGAATTAGGGCATTTTCAGACTTACATTATAGCTAGGTTAAGAATTCTTCTGGGAATACTGCTATGCATGTTCAGATTTCTCTCAATACTGAAAGACTACCATGAGACTGCTTACTGGAGTAGATAAGTTGAAGTAGCAAGTTTTACTGTAGATAGCAAAGCTGAATTAACACCTCTGCTAATAGAAAAGGTGTTTTGAATGCATTGCTAACCTGATAAGAAATGACATGATTGATACCTCACCTGCAAGCAGTGTGTGTTCAGTACAGCTCCTTTCAGACGTGTGACCCATTGCTGATGGAATCAGAAAGCTCATGCCAAGTGAATTGCTAGTTTTCCTCCTTGTAGCAGCTGCTACACTGCTTGGCCTGCTCTGATCAACCACACTAGTGAATGTGACAAGACTGGCATTCTTTTCTGGGAAGCTGCAAATGCTGAACTCTGAACAAAAGAAGCTCTTAAGTTATTTACTTTTAAATCGATTTCCTATAGCAGCTCTTCAAATGCTATCAAAACAGATACTGTATAATGCTTTTGTCCTCAGCAAAGAAATCTGTGACCCTGCAATTGGAGGAGAGATCATCATGTGCCCTCTTTGTGACCGAGAGTGTGAGTACTGGAGACTGAACACCACCTGTGAGTCTTCAGAGGTCTGTATCTGTTTCTACAGTCACTTGCCATTTTTGTTCACACTGAATACTGGTTCGGTCCTGACCTGTTCCTGTGTATTCTGTTGCAGTATTCCCATTTGTTTGACAACGTGGCCACTCTGTTTTTTGCCATTTTCATGGGCATATGGGGTGAGTACATTTGCTAAGTTTTCTGTCAAGCAATATGGAGATCTTGGCCAAACTGCTGAGGAGCACAGGAAGTGGGAAGAAGGGGAATAACAGCTTCAGTATCCTGCTTCGGATGCAGAAGTGATAAGAGCAAAAATAATTTAAGGTGACACAGGATTTCGACTTAAAAACCCCCAAACAGAACCTATCAGATGTCTAGGATATCATAAACATTCTGTACTCCTTTGTTTGCTTCCTTTGTAACCTAGGGCAGAGTGGTCCGACTTTATACAGTCCTTGTAAGCATCCGCTCTGCTCAGTCCTGCACGTTAGGAGTGTCCCTGTGAGGGAGTAGAGAGCATCTATGTCCTTCCAGTGGATGGTGGTCCAGCACTACTACCTCATTAGCAATACTCGTACACAGAATTAGCTGGCTTCTACTCTGGTTAAGTTCATACATTACAGTATGTTTCGATGATGCAGACATAGGTGGATTTCCTGCCTCTCTATAAGCAGTTTCACACCAAGTGATAGCTTGTTTAGACTTGAAAATGGTATTTTCTTGAATTCAAGGCCAGGCTGGATGTATTTCTGTGCAACCTGATCTAGTTGAAGATGTCCCTGCTCACTGTAGGGGAGGGTTGGACTGAATGACCCTTGAAGGTCCTTTCCAACCAAAACTGTTTTATGATTCTGTGTTCTTTTCTTAAACTCTGTGAAAGTTTATAAATGCAGGATAGTGTAGTTAATGTTTCTTATTTCCTTAAATACCTCATCTCCCGTTTCATACTATCTGTATGAAATATCATCATTGTATCTTCAGTTTGAATACAGATATTTCATTAACACACAAAGATCTCTGTGTGTCAATAGAAAAAAAAAATCTATTTATTTGTTAACGAAGGATCCAGCCATATTTTGCATAGAGAATTCTCAAAAAGCCGCCCCCCCAAAAAAAAACCCAAACCAAACAGAACAGAAACAACAAACCAAACAACAGAATAAGCTGTTGTGTGGTTATTTTACTAAACTTTGCTTGGTTTTAACCACAAGCACTTGAGTGATGTGGATTAGTCCAGAAAGTGCCAGCAAAAGAGTTGCGAACTGCAGATGATAAGCTTTCCTGTGTTTGTGTAAACCGTAAAGCCTCTCCAGGTCAAATAACAATCAGATTACAAGAGGTTTACATTTTAAAGTAGTTTATAGAGGGCTTTTAAAATGTTATACAGTATTATAACTTTTATAGTTATCTATGAAATCAGTTCCCTCTAGTGTCTTTTAAAAATTTCTTAAGCCAGCCTCACCCTTGGAGCATACGAAAAGCATCAGACATTCACAGTCTTTAAAATGACCATGATATCAAATAATAAGAAAAAAGCAACAGAAATCCTCGAACATGATACTTGAAAACACTCTGCTTATTTGTAATAGTTATTCATATGTTGCAGGCTTATGCACAAGCAATCAGTTGAATTATCACATCCCTTTGATAATTCCATGTTGCTGTTTGCATATGTAATGTAGTTAAACTCTGTAATTGAACATGGTCATCATAAACATGGAAGTACCTGTGTTCTGTCTTGCCATTTTTCTTGTCATCCACTTCTGGAATTCAATTAGCTAATGAATTACTTAATCCTCATTATGGTCTTAGCTGTGACCTTTAATAGGTAGGCAGTAAAAATAGATGGGTCACATTGTGAGACCACTGAATAGAAGCTTGTGCAGAAATAACTTTAACTTAGTTCATGAACTTGTTCCCTTCTCCCATAACTGTATTCTAACATTTCCAAACTGCAGTTACACTTTTCTTGGAGTTTTGGAAGAGACGGCAAGCTAGACTGAAATATGAGTGGGATTTGGTTGATTTTGAAGAGGAACAGCAACAACTCCAGCTGAGGCCTGAGTATGAGGCAAAATGCACCCAGAAGAAGAAGAATCCTGTTACTCAGGTAGGGAGTGTGTTGGGTTGACATGCACACGGATTCAGTTGTATGGTGACAGCTTGCTTATGTGTGGGTTGTGTCCCAGGAACAAGTCTGTATCTTACAGCTGGGTAAAGATTTGTGAGACACATAGGCAATGCCACATTCATCTTGGAGCAGGGCAGGCCCTCAGCTACAGCATCCCCAGAAAGCAGTGCTTGTGACAGCAGGGGGTTTGGCTGAAGTGTGGAGAATGTGATGCCAACCTCACCTTTCCTGAGCGCAGTGGATTTCATCAAAGCAGAATTTGCCTTTGGAGCGCATGCATAACTTTAATTAATTCTCCTCTCTTTTCATTTCTGCTGGAAACAAATTTTAGGAAGAAATTCTTCACTATTGAGGGTGGTGAGTTGCTGACACAGACTATGACTGCCCCATCCCCGGCTGTTTTCAAGGCCAGGTTGGACAGGGCTTGGAGCAACCTGGTCTAGTGGAAGGTGTCCCTGCCCATGGCAGGGGGTTGGAACTGGGTGAGCTTTAAGGTTCCTTCCAGCCCCAAACCAGTCTTTGATTCTGTGGTTTGCTGGAGATGTAAGTCTGCCAGCAGTCATAATAAGAGCAACTGGGAAGTACTAACCTTGGTGCAAAGCTCCACATCCATGCTGGAGAGAATGTTTGGAACTTCTCACGGAAGCCAGCACCTGCAGACAGGTTCTCTCAGGATGAATTTCTGCTTTGATGTTTGATGCTGTTGTCAGTCTTTTGTAGGGTCCTTTTTGATGCAGGGACTGAAATAAGCATATGGTGATTTTGTGGGTATCATTTAAACTTCAGGGATTTTGAATAGTGTCAGGGTAAGCAATGTCTCCTTGGCTAGGCTTCCATAGGTTTCTGTTGCTCCTCGGGTGTGAGAAGTTGCAGGGATTAGGAGCTTCCAGTTGTCCATCCCACTTGGGATAACTCTGCCACAACAGTAACCTGCAGTTGTTGAGGGCTTGGAGAGTGAAAGTGATTGCAGTGTTGCAGTCACATGTTGTGATAGGAGGTGGAGATGACTAGCTATAAAACAGGTGGTAAAAATGCACCTGTTCAAATGTGAAATAAAGCTTTACAAACTTACAGTCAGTCGGCATGGTCTAATACAGTGGGAGACTGGCAAGCTCCATACTTGTTTGGATGCAAAAGTGGCCTTGTGATAATATGTTTATCTTACTGCCATTTGTATGCCGATTATCTACCAGGTGAGGAACAGAATGGCTCCCTTTGCTGTAAAGCTGGTGGACTGTAGTGTGAAATGTGCTGTGATGATTGTAGTGCTCTCTATTTGCTATCTTGTCCATTGGGGCAGCTAATAATGAGTTTTCGGAAGCCTTGTGGACTGTTGCTGTTCAGTTGTCCCACGTGCTTCAAACTGGAGCTGTGTATGCCCTACCTTTGGTAGAAGGCACACTGCGATAAGTATTTAAACTGGCATTTTCAGGGCTTGAATTGAAAACAGTTGTGAGCAGGTGGATTTTGTAGGTGGGGTGGGAGAAAGATCTTATGTTTCAATAGTTGGTTTTGGGTTTGGGTTTTTTTGTCTTTTCAAATATTAAAGCAGAAGAGATCCTGCAGTCTTCTGCTCTGCACGATCTCATAACAGGATATGCCAAGAAGCAGAATGGAATGTTTCAAGTAAAACCAGTTTTAATGATGTATTTTAAGCTATCTGTAAAGTGAAACATTTAATGATAGGCTGCCTTTTGCCTAAAATGTAAGTAGATCATGGCTGGAGGTAATTGTAGAGTCAGCCATTAGTATAATGAGTTTATCATTAATTTACTGACTACTGGAGAGTTTTTGAGGGTGAGCTCATATGTGTTTAAAAAAAAACACAGTAACCCAAAACAAAACCCAACAACAAAGATAAAAATGTAAACAAATAGCTTAAGAAAAAACAAATCAATAAACTTTGCCGACACCCCTGCAGAAAACATTAAACTAAATTAGCCTGTCTCATAATGAAACTTAATTTATATGATCGGTGGAAATTTACATTTGCTGTGGACTGAGTGTGTATCCAGATACTTGTTTCTCTGACACGTACAGACTTGTTAAGCTGCAGGAGCTTGATTGTGTGTTTGAGTGTCTTTTTATGCAGCCTCTTGTACTAGTAAAACTGCCAGAGCATAAGGCAGTTTAAGCCAACTTTACATTGCATGCAGGGTTGTCTAGTGGGACAGAAAAGCCTTATTAAGGTAGGAGATGGTGTAATGCTAATTGGTTTTCATGTGAGTTTTAATTTGCATGTGGGAAACGTGGAGGCAGTGAGGAGGTTTCTAAATGGAGCCACTTGTCACTCTGCTCGTTCTTGTCCTTGACTACTTGTGCAGGTATCCCCATTTGATTGCAAAGGAGCTTGTGGAATTGGATAACTAATTTAGTGTCACTTCATAGAAGTAAGTCCTCTTTGAAAAGTTGAGAGAAAAAATAGGTAGTTCCTGTTAGCGTTGAAGGGCTGGAGAATCTTATGGCTGGGTAATCAAAGGAGCCCAGATAAACAAAATCCGAGTTGGAAGCAGTTTGTGGGCAGGTGAGTGATACGAACTTTCTCTTCTGATCCTCAGGCCTTCCTCCTGCCATGGCCTGGGCAGCTGTGAACTTGGGCACAATTAAAACATATCAAGCAAAGCTGTTTTTTGGATATGAGCAAATGGTTGTGAAAGTTGCTGTGCCACAGAGTATGACATGTCACAGTGAACAGGGAGCTGAGGCAATGAAGGGAAGGATATGCCACCATGAAACTTGTCTGAAATTAGCTCTGCACCATGAGTCTTTATCATGCTGTGTGATCCTTTATTTGGGGGTTACAGTCATCATTTTGGGGGCTGGAACCAGCTGATCTTTAAGGTCCTGTCAAACCCAAACATTCTGTGATTTAGGATTAGGGGCTAATGAACTTGTGTCAGATCTGGGGAGGTTCTGATACTGTGTCCTTTTAGCCGGGAGGTTTCAGTTATTTTAAAACAGATTTAATATCTCTCAGACAGCCTGTAAGCCTTAATTTATTAAAGGTCAGGAAGTGTGTAAGAGGAATATGGCTGAAGTGTGCTATTTTGTTATGAAATATTTTTTTTTAGTAAGACCAGCAATATATTTTTTTTCAGTTTTCAGTGCTGTATTTTGTGGACTTGTCTCTTAGCACTGATCTATCACTTCACTTGTGAAGGAGCCAAATGACACAGCTCCAGACAGAACACATCTGCCAGCCACATCTGTGTCAGCTCAATGCTTGTACTCTGATGGGCAGAGCTGGCCAGGGTCTTCATGTGCTGCAGGATGTACTCCAGGTTGTATTACAGATCAGCAGCATGACTTTGGGCAAGATCTCTTTCTTTCCTCACTCTAGTCATTTCCCTTTTACCTGTTTAATCGGGGATTTTTGGACGTCAACTTTCTTCCCACCTTTCTTTCACGCTATTAGCACTACCCTAATTTTAGTCAAGAGCTGTATGTTACAAATAGCATGCATATCTTTCTACAATTCGAAATAGCTCTTTACTTTGAAGAAATGTTTTTTGATATGCTTTTTTTTTTTTCTCAAGCATTCCTGTTTTTTCCTGGTTTTGTCGGTGTTGCAGTAAAGTCGTTAAGATTCTTCAAACAGAGGAGTGTCAGGTTTAGAAATGTGATAACATGATACAGACACACCAATGGATATAATTCTGACAATCTATGCGAATATTACTTCCTCCCCACCTTTTGTAAGGCAGGGCAAGATTTGGCACCTCGTAGTTGTGTTGCTTGTGCAGGGTGCTCTTCACAGGTAACACATGCTCTGTTGAACCTGCTACCTAGTGGTTGCTTCACAAGGGATGTGGCTGTTGCCCACGCATGGCCTTAGAAGGTGATACTTCAGCTGGTGTTTTTGAGTTTGGAGGCTGTAAAGGCGGTCTTGGGCTTTGTATTCTGCTACTGTTTTCCTGATGCGAGAGTAAGTTATGTCAAGGGCTATTAAATATTTCTGCTGGACTTTCTATTACTTCAGCTAAAATTCTGCAGCTAAAAATAGCACTATTTGTCAGATTATGAATCCCTTTCTTGTCAAATTCAGACTTCTTTCCCTTCATTTCTTTCACTGTATCCTTGTTCTTCTGTTCAGAAGCTGAATGCTAATGACTTGGGCTTCACTAAATTGGTCAGCATGAAGAAGAGGAGGCTCTGGGGAGCATTTAGAGCAGCTTCCAGAGCCTAAAGGGGTTGACAAGAAAGCTGGAGAGGGGCTTTTGTCAAGGGCACATAGTGACAGGACAAGGGGGAATGGCTTTAAACTTTCAGAGGGGAGATTTAAATATTAGGAAGAAGTGGAATTTGTGCTGTATCTGATTTTGGAGGGTGGTGTTCGGGTACAAAAGACTGCTAGGGACTTGGTCTCTCTAGGTTCTTGGTACAGTTTCACAGGTGAATTGTGCACGTGAGCAAGTTACTCAGTTTCTGGGGGATCAGTTATGATGTATAGTCAATATTTTTGCTTGACACAAAATTGTGTGCATGTATGTCTAAATAATTTGTGAATGTGGGCATTGTTAGGGAATGCTATAAAATATGCTAGAGCAGTCCTTGTGTTGTTTAATATGCAGACTAGCCCTGCTTTGCTTCACCTGCCAAAACATATCAGCTCTTCATGAGCAGATAAATTGATGGAGTCAGCACTTAAGACCTCCAGAGGAAGCACATTTAAGTCAATGAACTCCAAAAGCAAAATAACTCTTCTAAGTTGCTAACCAGTGTCCTGTCAATGGCATACGGTGCTCTTGTGGCTGGGGCCAAAACTGTAGTCGTAAGAGCTGGGTAGAACTGCACACTACTAAAACACTGGGCTGCATCACCACAAGTGTGACCAGCAGATTGAGCAAGGTGATCCTGCCCCTCTACTCCGCTTTGGTGAGAGCCCCCCTGTAGTGCTGCATCCAGCTCTGGGGACAAGAGCAGAAGAGGGATGTGGAGCTGTTGGAGTGAGTCCATAGGAAGCCATGAAGATGCTCCAAGGGGTGGAGCATCTCAGCTATGGAGGCAGGCTTAGAGAGTTGGGCTTGTTCAGCCTGGAGAAGAGAAGGCTCTGGGGAGAACTTAGAGCAGGTCTAAGGGAAGGTGTTTGGAACTAGATGAGCCTTGAGGTCCCTTACTAACCCAAACCATTCTAGACATACAGTCTAACTGGAACCTGAAGTGCATGTATTTTGTTTTGCGGAGAATTGTGGTTCTCCAGAAGAGTTAGGGGCTCTGATGCTGATCTTGGGGATGGGAGGACTAAATCTTCCATGATCTGAACCACAGTAAGAAACATGTCTTATCAAGGACTTGGCACATGTAAAACAGTCTTCTGCTTTGTTTGTTAGAGTCAGTGGAAAGACAGTACGGATGCAGAGATCAAGATCTGCTCTGGCTGGCAAGAATGCAAACTGCCATGGTGAAATCCTGGAATCTGGAATAACTGTACTTGCTGCCCAATCAGTTTTTAAAAGACTAAGTAATTAAACTGATTACACATAATTGAGAATTGGCCAGGGAGCAGTAGCAGTGTGTTTGTGGGGACTGTTGTCTATTCCAACTCAAAATGGACTTTTTTCTTTTTTTTTCCTTTTAACCAAGCTTTTGAAAGGTGGAAAGAATGAAACTGGAGAGGGAAAGAATGATCCATGTGGCTGACGCTAGTCCCATCTCTTAATAAAGTGCTGGATGAGTTTCACATACCTGATTGTGAGTGAAATAAAAGCCTACATTGAGTTAATTAGAACAGTAAAAAAAATAAAAAGATCCAAACAAACCAAACAACCCAAACCAAACAGCAACAAAAAAAACTCAAATCCCCAAACAAACAAAAAAAACCCCAACCCACTGTGAGCTTTTAAATTAACAGATCACTCGCTTTGCAGTGTCATCAAGATTCTGCATGTTAAACTTGCCCTTCATTAAATGGGGTACTGTTGAATTCTGATTTACAGTTTCAGACGTTTCTGTTTGCTAGCCCTTTCTTAAAAGGCGAGGCATTTTTGATCTTGTGAATGTGTATCAGCAAATGTGAAGGTGAGAAAAAAGTGAAGCTGTGTAATACTTCAGCCTATGAGCGCTCGATCTACAAGCGTTTGTTCTTGTACAGTTGGATGGAGGGCTTCTCCCTAGATCTGCACCCAGTATGAGTTTTGGGAACTAGTTGTTTTTTTTTTCTCTCCTCCAAAAAAGGAGCCACCATGTGCAGTGAACAGATCAGGAGTGTACTTCTGACCAGAGATCAGAGTAATTGGACTAGAACTCTTAACAGAGTACCTGAATGATCAAAGGGTGTTGGTAGAGTTCCTAAGAACACTATGTTCAGTTCTGGGCCCCTTGTTACAAGAAAGACATTGAGGTGCTGGAGTGAGTTTAGAGGAGGGCATTGGAGCTAGTGAAGTGTCTGGAACACAAGTCTAATGAGGAATGGCTGAGGAAACTGGGGTGCTTAGTCTGGGGAAGATAAAGCTCGGAGGGGACCTTGTCACTTTGCAACTCCCTGAAAGGAGGATGGAATGAGGTGAGGGTTGGTCTCTTCTCCCACGTAACAAGTAATAGGACAGGAGTAAATGGCCTCAATCTATGCCAGGGAAGGCTTGGACTGGATATTAGGAATAATTTCTTCCCGGAAAGGGTTGTCAGGCGTTGGAACAGGCTGCCCAGGGAATATGGTAGAATCACTGTCCCTGGAAGCATTCAAAACCTGTGTAGACAAGGCCCTTAGTGACATGGCTTAGTGGTGGACTGGGTAGTCCTGGCATATTGGTAGGACTTGATGATGTCGAAGGTCATTTTCAATGTAGTTGATTCTGTGATTCTACATTAGTTACAGCAGAAATGCCCAGTGTCTCTTCCTGCAACGTCTTTAGTAAACTCTCAGGTTCTCGATGTTAAAGGCTCTCTACTTATTACTGACTTCTACGTGAGTTAGACTTTGGTGTGTAATCAGATTAGGTATCCTTAAAATTTCTAATGGGATCCTTGAAAATCTGCCAATGGACTATTTAGGTTTTCTGATGAATTGTTTTAATGGACCTCTGCCTTGCTATTTGTTTAAGTCTTCAGGGTAGCCTCAGGCTGCTTACTTTCCAATTTCCTTGTGTTATCTATAGATAAATGTCTAGCTTATTGGAGCTTAATGGCCAGTCAGCTGAGTCAAATGAAATCTAAAAATACAAAAAAACCTAGTTCTTGTTGCTGGCAGGATCTTCTTGTCCTAACTGAGGCTGAATTCAGAGCTGCTGGTCTGCTGATCTGCCGACTGCCTTGTATGTGGTCTCATGGGGACACTGTTCAGCTTGTAAAGCCTAGTTTAGCTAATTGTCACTGCAGTGTTGGTGCTTCATTTGTTTGCTTATCAGTAGCTGCAAAATAAGGCAGCCCACTCTTGTGAACAGACTTTCCCATTTAAGAAGCGATAAGTGTAACTTCCTTTGGGCCTGTGTCAGAGAGACCTTTATAAGGTCTGTCGGAGCCTGTTAAAATTAAACCAACGCAACTTAGACTTTGGAAATACCTGGTGGTTATCTCTCTTGAACAGGAAATGTCTGATATGGGGTATCTCAAAGAGGCAGTTGCTTTTGGGAAATGAGGCACTCTTTCCACCTTCACCAGTCCGGCCCTTGAAGGTGGCATGAGCTGAGTATTTGCATACATAAGCCTTCCAAGCTGCTCTGCACATCTCTGTAAGAAAACACACTTGGCAAAGGCTTAGTAAATATTCCAGTATTTCCTTGAGTTTGGAAGTTGTTGGCCGATTGTTTTGGAAAAAATGTGTTACTGAAATGCTGTAGTAAATGTTTTGGTGTTAGAGAACGGTTTGAGTGAGCTCAGCTGTAAAAACTAAACCCTGAGAATAAGCAGCTGTACCAAGAGCTTGTCATTGCATGATTCCAGGGCACAGTTGTTTCGGATACCTTGAAATCTATCGTAACTGTTTTTTAAACAAGCTTCTCAAGTTGTTTCCTGGTCCTCCCGCAATGCTGCTCCTCCAGCATTAGAGTAAGGGGTAGGTATGTATGCGTACAAGAGGAGAAGAAAAGTTGACACCATAACAGGAGTTCATGTTGAGACTCTGTGAGTGTAAAGAAGAGGACAGTTAATCACTGTGTTTAAAATGACTTTATAGAGGTAAGTGATCCGCTGGAACTAAACAATTAAAGTCACTGTGTGGTAGCTGAGCAGGCAGGAGTTTGGGAAGGTTGAGTTTCATCAGCTAGAGGGTGGGCGTAGCTGTATTTTAATCAGAATCTCTGAACTGGGTATTAGCTGCAATATATATATGGGTATTAGATGCCCCATTCCTGGCAGTGCTTAAGACCAGGTTGGATGGGGCTTCCTGGTCTAGTGGCAGATGTCCCTGCTTGTGGCAGGGGGTTGGAACTGGATGAACTTTAAGGTCCCTTCCAATCCAAACCATTCTGTGATTCTGCAATACCTGCTCAAAAACTTTTTATTATGACTCTTCATGTTTACTACTGAGGAATAAATTGTTCAAGATACACCTGTGGGCTTTAATATTAGTACTTTGCATTTTTTTATTAGGCATCTTAAAAAGCAGTTTATATATTTGGAAAACTATTGATTGGTATGTATGTTCAGGTACCCATTTTCTTGGCATCCAGGAAGCAGGGAAATACAAATTATGCACGCTTGCAACGTTCCCATGGGATAGGAGAGCATTAGTAATCATTAACAGATTAGGAAGACTGAAGTCAAGGAAAGCAGGGTAATATAATCATTTAAGACATCTATGGCAGGCCTGAACCCTTGTCTCGCTCTTCTCAAATTCCACCCAGGAAGCTGCCCTTTCCTGGCAGATGTCTTGTCTGCAAGGCTGGACTGCGTTGCAAGTACTGACATTAATCTTCCTCCTCCTGAAGCTTTTATTGCCAGCATTCCTGTTGGAGCAGACTAGGAGTCGGCACACTAGCGTTGAACCATTGCGGTGTTTAACATATCATTGTGGTGTTTCACCAGCAGCTGGGTGATGTACCCCGTTGGTAAAGCCTCAACTCTGGCAACTGCTGTTGAGGGTGGAAGCTCCAAGAGTGTAGAGACTTTCATTTATGTGCATGTGGACAGCACATAGGGCTGTCCATTTGGTAAGCCTGATGAAGAGCTGGGAAGGGGCAGGATAGGTAACACAACATTCAGTGAATGGTCATGTCCTCCTATGCCTGGTTTTTAGTAGTACAAATAGGTAGTGGCATCAGTGGAAAGCTCAGGTGGGAAGTACAGTAGGAGTAGACTGTTCTTTTTCCTAAATTTCCTATATTACTGTTACGTCTTGGCGGTAGGAAATGTGCCTCTGTGGTGTCACTGACAGCCTTCAGTGGCGGGTTTTAAATCCAAGACTGAGTTCTGTGTCTTTCTGCTGAGCTTCTAGTTGAATTTATTTGCCTTGGCAAAAAAGTTGTCTGACTTGAAGACGCGCTATGCACAGTCTTCAAATATCTTGAAATAGTAGGGTTTCAACACCACCTTTGCTTTCTCAGGAGCAAATACTGCCACTGAACGTGCAGATCACATTTGAGAGTGTTTTTTCCCTAGCTGCCCTTTACTTTGAACGCAGCCTTGTATTTATTTATTCTCCCCCCCACACACGGCCCCTGACAAGGTAGTAAGATATAGTTACTGAAATTATTTGATTTTGTGCATGGAGCACTCACTGTGCCTCTCTGAAGTGGGAGTATTTCACACGTGGGTAGAGTGGGACACAGATCAAGGTGATGTGTGATGATGTGCAAGTAGAATCAAGATAACATCCTAGAGATAATGGTGCTCCATAACACCAGGCCTGTTTGCTGTCTACCTCGCTTTGTGCCTTCCTTGAAATGGAGATACCACTTACCCACCTCAGGTTCTTGAGTTTTGTAAAGGCTGGTAAGTGCTCTGTATCTCAGAGTGACTCTCATCAATAATTCATTATCACTTAATTGCTGGAGCTGACTTCTGATTGATTTGGTAAGTAGGACACTAGGAAATGGCAGTTTCCCCAGTCAGTTCTGCTTCGCTGATTTTGCCAGCCTCTCATTGGGGAGTTGTTCACATGCCTTCTCACTCTGCCATGAATGCTTTGCCCTAGGGCCACAGTAACTAGAGGAGCTTGCAACAAGAAGGGGGTAGGCAGCATTAGATGGTGTTTTGGATTTCTTTTTGCATCAGTAGCATGTCCAAGAAAGGCTGGACCACAAAGACTGGAGTTGGAGGTTTCAGCTCTGCATGTGTGACACACCATCACTGTGTGTCTGTGCATCTTTTGCTTGCTCAGGTAGAGAGGTTTCTCCTGGATGGCTGTCTTTCATTGCTGCTGCTTCTCAAAGTGCTTAAGGTTCTGCTTGTTCTGTCTGTTGCTGTTGCCTGTAAGATAGTCTGAGAAGACTGTTTCACTTGTCCGTTTTAGCTCACATGTAAAACACGTGAACACTGTGTAGGACACTTGTAGCCTGTGTTGTTTGGTGCTAGAGTCCTGGAAAAACTTTAGCATTGCATTTTATTCTCTGTATCTTAGTTTTCCCTTGATACTTTCAGCTAGTTCACAACTGTAGGTCAGTGTACATGATCAAATGTAATTATTATGTTTCCTGAATCAAAAATACCCATCTACATAACTTGCAGCAAAGCAATGAGTATGTAAATCTTTTTTTCTGTGTTGTATATTGTGTTTAATTAAAAAATTAATTGCATAGGAGATTAGGAAAATGGGAAATCCATTGCATTCAGCCTTTGAGCGATTGAAAGATTGAAGTTAAATGAATTGTATTTATTATTTGAGCTTCACACCTTTTTCCTTTTTAAAAGGGACTGACTGTTGAATAAGAGAAACCCTGTTGCTTAAGTAGAAGGCCAAGACAACCAAAGTGCTTTCAGTATAACAGGCAACTGTATAGTTAATTTCTCCTGCAACTGCTCTGGTTACATGGCCATTAACAGTTAAATTATTAATAAAGTACTGCTGAAGGAAGCTGATGTCGGTCGGTTATCCTCTTTCCTCTGTGCTAGTCTCCAGGGCACAAGGGTCTCATTCCTCAAGCAATGTGAGATACAGACAGGCTTTCTTCCACACTTGAACATGGCCGAGCTGTCAGTGTCTTTCACAAGGAATTTACTTTTTGTTACAGTGAATTCTGAGCAACCTCTTACCTACTGGCAAATGAGGGCCTGCCTAGAATGAGTGGATTTGAGAGGCACTTGCACTGGTGTCTCTGATAGCCAGAACACCCTGATGTATTGTCATGGTGTAACTCCAGCTGGCAGCTCAGCCCCACACAGTTCATTATTGTTGCTCACTGCCCTCCATTGGGATGGGGGAGAGAATGGGAAGAGTAAAAGTGAGAAAACTCGTGGCTTAAGATAAAGACAGTTTAACAGGTAAAGCAAAAGCCACTTGCACTGAAGCAAAGCAAAACAAGGAATTAATTCACAGTCCTGGCTGTGTCCCCTCCCAGCAATTTGTGGGCCCCCATCCTGCTCACTGGTGGGGTGGAGTACAGAGCAGAAAAGGCCTTGGCTCTCTGTAAGCACTGCTCTGCTGTAACAAAAACACCCCCTGTGATCAGCATTGTTTCCAGCACAAATCCAAAACACAGCTCCATACCAACTACTATGAAGGAAATTTAACTCTGCCTCAGCCAAAGCCAGGCCAGTTGTGTAATGTGAGTCCCATGTTATCCAGTGACTTCACATGTGTCTCTTGATGGTGCTTGTCCTGTGTCCCAGGCAGCATGGCTTGTTGTGTTCTGCTGATGTGGCATGTCTCCTGCTAACAGGAGGGTAGAGCTGTCCTGTAAAATTGCTGTGACAGATTGTCACTAAGCATTAAAGTGCTTGGTCTTGGAAGCATCTTAAAGGATAGTGGCTTTTTTTTGTTTGTTTGTAATAAAAGCAAGATTTTAAAAGGTCCTGATTTCATGGTCTGTATGATCTAAGTGCAGGATTCATCATCTTTGCCAAGTATATTTGTAACAGTGTTGGTTTCTTTGGTTTGGTTGGGGTTTTTTTTTGGTGCTCAAGTGCTGATTTCCAAATACTGCAGTAATTTGCCACTATTTGGTAATATAAGCGCAGAAAAAAATTAGGGAAGATAATTGTGTTAACTTAAAACCCACTTCCACTTTGTAAGAGGAAGTCTTTGCTCTTTTTCATCATTTTTTTTCATTTGCTTTGCATCTTCTCCGGTCGCATCCTGAGCTGCCCCTGACTGCAGCAGCTTCTGTGGTTTCATTCTGAACTGGGGCATTGTGGCACAATTTGTCCAGCGTTGCTGACAGTCGCTTGGATAGGGATACCGGCTCTCTTTT
>JBCJKH010027086.1:41765-53369 GCA_039877255.1 Loriculus beryllinus | reverse complement strand
GTAATTACTTTTAAGATTACAGTAACTTAACAGCCCCTCACTTTTTCAAGTACTCTGGCCTTGGCTGATTGCTTGAACCTTCACATACATATTACCTGCAAAATCTTTGTATATGTTTTTAATACTCCAAACTGTTTACTTTCCCTGAAATATGTTTAAAGATAGTGTGGCTTAATGAAAGGCCAGATGAAGATATTTCATGGTCTTTTGTCACACTGCTGAAAAATAAGTCTTTGTTCACAGACATATTATCAAGTGTTAATCTTAATTTTTATTAAAATATTTTAACTTTTTCTTTTAATGAAAGAAGTGAGCTCTCAAAGAAGATACATCTTTCACACAGTGCAGCAAGCACCATTTTTTTCATTCTCATAGGATTGGAATGAAATTCTTCACCATCAGACTCCACAGCTCAGTTCTTCACAGCACTGGTAATAGATGAAGTTATCCCTGTATCTCACTACAAAATCATTACAAATAGTACAGCACTGCTGGCATCCTTGGGACCTCATTACAAATAGTACAGCAATGCTGGCACCCTTGTGACCTTGCCATTCTCTTATGCACAAACCACCTTCCTGACAGCTATGATGGTCAGTGGGACTCTGGGAATTTTCAGTTGTTCTTTCTCATGTGTTTTTTGTTTTCTTTCCACTCCCCAACCCTTTCTGTAATCTGAAGCTACTTAAGGGAACAACATTCCTCCCCCAGTCTCCCCAGTTTGTTTGGATCCACAGCATTGTAATCAGCATAATGACAATGAACTAAAGTTGCCTATAAAACTGTTGGAGAAGCACAAAGGCTTCTCAGACATAGGGCTTTAGCTTATGTCCTTACCTTCTGGTCCCTTAACGTGTCAGTCACAGTAGGCACCATACCCAGAACTCCCTCTTGCATTTCCTACCTTCCTTTGTTCCCTAGCTATTTTAAGTCCTTCAGCCTATATGGCGAAAATCTCCTCTTTCCCAAACTGCTTCTCATGTAAGGCATCACCTGGTTTCTTTCTTCCTTAGATTTCTCCCCCCTCCCCTTTAGCCAAGGTTTCCAGTCTTCCACCTATTGCATCTGTTTACACAGGGGGATTTGCAGCATTAGCCTGGAAGAGCTTATATCTGCACTGTCTACTGGCATATGACTGCAGTACCTATAGGAAAGGGCATATCACTATGGTACTGTCACAGGAAGATGCATATATTGCATCACACCACTTCTCTCCCCATGACACCTGATCTGTAAACCTCGACTAATCAGAAATGAGCTGTTGGATGCATCTGAGCCCTATCAAGAGGAAGGCAATTCCACATAGCTCAGAATACCATCCTGTTCTCTCAGACTACAAGAACCAGTTCTTCTCTCCTAGTTATCATAGGACTACATGACTTCCTTTCTGTCTCTAGAGATTTGTCTTCCTCTCTCTACTGGACTCTGCCAGCAAATTTGAGAACATCTCCTGCAAGCTTTTTTTTTGCGTATAGGTGATAATTTATATACTGTTTATATTTATAGGTGTTCTATTATATAGATCCTACACTTTCCCAGTGTTTTACATCATTAAGTCCATCCTTTGCATCCACAGTAGTGAATGCAGGAAATATTTCTGTATTCTATGCATTTATAATTAATTCAGAGCAAGACTTCCTCTGGCTTCTGTCTGCCAAAGTACTGGGTAGTTGAGTATAGTCCAAAATTTGCCAGAGGTACTTCATTTGCCATGACACAGAGAAATGGCACTGAGCATCTATGTCAGAAAGTGAGCTGTGCTCAGCTGCATACACTGACTCCGCTGTTATGCAGACACCTGGCAGACATGGACCTTCAGCTGCCATCTGTTCTGCCTGTATTGTGCAACTGCATCCCTGTAATCTTAGAGTAAAAATGTAAGGGAAGAAGTAGCAATAACTGTGGAGAAAGGAGAGTGCAGTAAGTTTCATATAACTGCTAATATCAAGAAGTGTAGGTCATGGAGTAGTTGATTTTGCTTGCCACCAAAGCAATTTTCACAGCAGGTGATATACAAAATTATCCTAGACTCATTCAGGTTTTTAGAATAATCGAGGGGAATTACACACACATAAAACTCATGTCATATATAGGGCAGTAAGAGTCATTACCATAGGAACTGTATGTCACATGCCTGCTTCCAAAGAATCCTCAGAGACATCACAAGAAGAAGCCATTAGGCTTCTGTAATCTGCGGAGGGTAACAAATTCTGAACGACGCTATTGGAAGTTACTTTTTACAACAACACCTCCACTTGCTGATAACTATCCTTCCATTCCTCTAGGATGTAAAAAAAATAGGATGTCTACCAGCAGCAGGTTTTATTCTTTAATACCCAGCTCTGTATCACATGCAGAGGAACACACTGCAACACCAGGAACTTAAGACAGGGGAAAGCAATAGTGCATAAGCAATGTAGTACAGTGGTGGCCCCCTCATTCCTTTTGGTCTAAAAGGGAGACAACCAAAGGATAACAAGGGTCACAGTTTTGGCAGTTAACTCTACCTCTTGTTTACTTTCCCAGCATTTCACAGAACTCCTCTGAGGTTTCCAAGTTAAGCCAGGCTGCTCTCAATATTAAAAGGCTTCAGAAGGGGGCTATGCAGAATAAATAGGGTAAATTAGTAAATTCACTTGTAACAATGGCAATCGTGCCTTCAGCTTTTATAATTGGGCTTTTGTTCTCAGGCCTTTTCATATGTCTTTCCTTAGAGGTAACATCACGTGTGAGAGCTAAAGCTCTCATAAACAGGCCTCTGCTCCCAGATGCCATGGCACAGATTAGCCAAGGAATTATTTTTCTCTTTGGTTTCTCCTCTGTACCTCTGTGTTTGGTTTCTGTACTTGGTTTTGGACAGGCTGATGCTAGATGGATTACATATGTTCATTACTGTACCTAGAAACATTTTTTTGAACAATATGTGTATGTTAGTCCAGAAATACATGTATTGTTAATATGAATATATTTTTCTAATTTACTTTCACTTGTTTTTTACAAATTTAGTCTTCAGGCCAAAATCAAGCTCTTCCTATATGTTTCTATATGCAGCATGTAATGTGTTAAAATTATAATTTAAACTATGTTGCAGTTCTACAAAATATTAAATGATATGTCATAACCTGTGATTGGATTTTTCTCATAGAGTTGCTAAGGTAACACGCTGGAACTTGTGGTTCAGTTTTGTTGAGCTGACTGTTTATTACATTTAAAAAATAAAAGATTTATTACATTATGTTGTATTTATTATTTCTATAACCTCTGCAATTCTCCATGGGCTTCTATGAGAAAGACAATGACAGCCTGGTTTTGGGGAGCAGTTTTATCAAGGGAGATGATGTAGGGGAGAGATCTATAGCACTAGACAGGAGATCATTAAGTGGCTTGTTTCTTTCACAGAAGACTTTGATGTCAAGGGATTTTCATGATCTGTCGAATTTTCTTTGTTTTGCTAGTACATGGTAGATGTTTGTTCCTGGTGCATAATTACCCTAACATTTAGCATTACTCTTTGCTGAAGCCCTTATCTTTATCCATGCTTGGACCAGGCACATCTTATCCCCTTCAGGAGGAGCAACAAGCCTCCTTTGACCTGACCCTGCCATTCTATACTGAAGCTTTTGCCATCTTTTTTGCTCCTTGGGGTACCTGGCAAGCTTCAGAAGTGCCTCTGTTGCATGTTAGGCCAAGTAAAATC
Source organism: Loriculus beryllinus (assembly GCA_039877255.1). NCBI lineage: Eukaryota > Metazoa > Chordata > Aves > Psittaciformes > Psittacidae > Loriculus > Loriculus beryllinus. Next base: position 49,672 of record JBCJKH010027086.1, on the reverse strand, counting down.
AGCTGAGCAGGCTTCGCTGCCTGTGGTTTTCACCATGCCCAGTATACCTGAGATTCCACTTCATGTCATTACAATTCCTGGTATTCAAGGGTTTCTGTGCAAGCTACCCACTTCAGTATTTATTTTACTGATTCATTAATATTTTAAAATATATTCCTTTTGGAATTGTAGAATCCCATCTTTAAATTAAAAGTCAAATGCCTGTAGACTGTATTTTCACCACTTACAGCAGTTCTGAAGATACAATTTAGATAAAATTCTAAAGATATTTTAGATACAATTTAAGGAATCTCAGCTTCAAGGCTTAGGAAAAACCTTTCTTGACCATCACTTCGTAACAAACTTGCTGCTTCCACTGAATTGAGAAAATGGCATGAAAGCATAACATGCTTATTAAGTGTAATGCTTTAATCTACCTAGTTTACTGCCTTCCCATCTGCCCTTTACTTGCAGAGGACTTAAAATAAGAGATAAGCTAAAGGAAATACAGTTATCCTGCTGTTGTCTATTTAGCTTTCATTAAGTAACTTGGTGCATGGCTCACACTCATTCTCAAAACCAGCCCATCATCTAAAAGTATTTACATAAGACTCTTTGCATTATACACCAACCTCTGCAACACTAGTATTAACTACCGACATCTGCCAAGGCTGACTAGTAAGTGCTTTACAGTATCAATTCATCCTAAGCAAAAAGCATGTTTGAGTGCTGCAGTGCTCTTGTTAATGCCAATAAGAAGTATCAGAGCTCATATGACACCTAGCAGAAATTAGTACCCACATTCAAAGAAAAGCTTTTGTTATTTTCCAGAGTATTATGTGGACTTTATTGAGATGACTGCATCTGACACCTGCTGTAATATAAAATGCAGCTATAATTAGCCAACTGATGCTCTCCGCAGTTTAGGTCGAATCCCTTCTGTGGGAATTATGCTTTAAAATATTCAGAACTCCAAGTGGCTCTCATTACATTTAATTTTTACTTAGAATTAGGTGGTCTAGAAAAAAAATTTAGGATTGTAATAGCCCCCCGCTGAATGCCACACAGCAACGTGAAAACCCATAGATTTTTTTCCAAATAAAAAAATGAGAACAGCAGACTACACTACAGCCTTCAATTGAAGTCTGGCTTTGCTTAATTGTACTTTTTGCACTCATCAGTCTCTCCTCTTCAGAGCAAGCTACAAAAATTGCCTGAATAGCCAAAGAAAAGTTTCCCACAGTCACTGGCCACAGAAAAACACCATTGTCCTTCCTCACAGTTTGATGGACAACATTTCTATAAATGGGTAGCCAGTCTGTCAATGGTACCCTTGCTGAAAAGGCAAAAGAAGAGAACAGATTCTGCCAATATCTGACAAAGCATGTTAACACATAATCAGGCATTCAGTAGTCAGGCAGCTGCCCCTGGGACCTTCATAACACAGGTGCCTTTAAGCCATTTCCTATTCAGAGATAAAGGAAACAAGCAGGAGATACCTGGGAAAGGAGCAGTCTATTGTGGCCTGTCAAATGTCCATCTTCTAGCCTGCCTGCGTAAAAACAGCAAGAACATAAAGGAAACTTCAGCCTGACTGCTAAATTATAGAATAGCAAAATACTCTCCAACTCCATAACTTTAATCTTCACTTAAATAATAATTAAAAAGGTTAGGAAAGGAGGACCATGCTTTATAAGAAGTACCTTTATTCTTTTTCCTGCATCAAACCGAGCAAAAGATCTGACATGTCCCCAAGGCCAACAACTAGAATAAAGCCAGCAGTGGTGGTCCCAGGGCTACCACCTTCACCATGGCAGCTTTGGCATGTTTTTTTTCCATGCCTAATCTGCTCACTGCTTCACCATCTGAGATTATTAAATTAATTCTTTAACTGAGGAAACTGGGATTTTCTGATGGACCAGTCTAGTGCAACTAAAACTTGATTAAGGTGCAGAACAAAGACTCTTGCACTCTTTTTTACCAACTTTATCTTAGTAAGCCTAACAAACAAGTGACGTTTCATAGTCAATGCTACATAAAGGCCACAAAGTAGAGTGATTATTTTAGCAGTGAATAGATCATGATAAAACAACAGTTAGCTTTATGCAAAAGAAAACATTTCTCTTTTGTGATTGTGCATAAGCATGCCTATTTCATACACTTAGCATATTAAATGTCAAAATCTGTAGCCCCAAGTGGGAACTCAGTTTCCATTTAAGTAATCTCACTGATTTTTCATGGTGATTTTTGTCGGGCTGCCTGCATGTTTAATGTTAAACACAAGAAAAAAACCAACTCTGTTATCAAATTCTATGGAAGTTCCTGGTGGAAACAACTCGTGGAAGCGTTATCAAGAAAAATGTTTCAAGAGATGTATCACAACCTCTGGAATTGCCCTGATGTTGTTAGAAGGCTCCTGCAGGTGATGTGTCGTCTCTGAAAACACAAACTGCTGCAGTGCAGCACAAAGCACTTGCAGCAGAAGTCAGAATATGGCATGGTATGAACAAGTAAATACGGAAAGCTCTTCTGTGCACTTCTTTGTGAAACAGAGCTGGTCTTACCTTCTCCTCAAGCAAAAATGTTCCAAAGAGCACAGTTATGATTGCTCACAATTACCATTCTCTAAGCAGTTCTACTCTTTCATACAGGTGATATACATATATTTATGTGAATATAAACCAGGAACATTTCTGAGTTCCTGCAATAAAGTTATTCAAATGGAATCCATAGACATAACAAAATAAAGCTGAAGACAAGAATGAAAAAGATTAAGAATGCTGTATTATAAAATATAAACAATAATAAAAAAAATCTATGTATGTCACATCTATGAAAAGGGCATGCTTTTTAGCTTTTTTCTGGGTCACTTTTGAGAGTTTCATGTACAACGAAGTTTCTTAGCACTGCCCATACCTGTGCAGCTGAGCTGGAGTTACACTTCTCAACATTTGAAAAGGACTGCTTGTTCTCTGTTGAATCAGCCTCAGGTCATTATCAAACTTACAACCTAGGCCCAGTCTTGCAAAGGCTTTTACACACAGGCTTAGCTTTATGCACATGAATAGTCCTTTAGAATTCATTAGAATGATGTGTGTACAAAGTAAGCAGGTGCATGACTAGCTTCACTGAAGGACTGGGACCCAAAATGTCAAAGACTCCATATTCCCTATTAGCAAATGCCTCTTCTGCATTAGAAAAATACTGACAGTGTAAAGATGAGTGTGATCTTTTGTGTTGTCCGTTTACTATAATACAATGGAAATAGTTCAAATAACTTTATAGTTAGTTTATATCCAAAAAGGGCATTATGTATTTGTTTGTACAGATGTAGAAGTTGAAGAATACTGCAGGTGGCATGAACACAGAGTGATATATCCAGAGGATTTAGGTGCCTATCTTGTTCTGTAATATGAATATATTAACTCCTTAAGGCTATTTTGAGAGGCTCAACTCAATTACATAATATAGGTCCCTAATTTCAACTATCAGTCCATGAATCTCATGTCTAAAGCATATCTGGACCTAGTTCCTGAAGTCAATGGAGAAGCCTGCTAGAATTCTGAATGTCTGATCAGAGCAGTAATGACATATGTGCTCTATTAGATAACTGTCTAGCTACTGGAGTATAGAAATTTATAAGCTAAACTGCTGAAGCAGGAGGTAGATTTAAATTTAAGCAACTTAACAGTTCCACAGAGAAGGCTAGCGTCCTGGGTTCAGCAGCAGCAGTCATTTTCCTCCTTCTTAGTAGCTGGTGCAGCACTGTTTTTTTGACTTTCAGCCTGGGAACAGTGCTGATAACACCAGTGTTTTCAGTTACCGCTCAAATGTCTACTCTGACCAAGGACTTTCTGAGTCTCATGCTCTGCCAGGGAGGAGGGGAAGCCGGGAGGAAGCAGGGACAGGACATCTGACCCATACTAACCAAAGAGGAATTTCGTATCACAGCACATCATGCCTGGTATATAAACTGGGGGCAGTTACCCGGAGGGGTTAGATCACTGCTCGATCGGGCTGGGTAATGGTCAGCAGGCAGTGAGCAGTGTATTCTCTTCCCTTGTTATTTTCCTTATCATTATTATTGCTGGTGGTAGCAGTAGTGATTTGTGTTATACCTTAGTTACTGGACTGTTCTTATCTCAATCTCTGTGAGCTACATTCTTGCGATTCTCCTCCCAATCCTTCTGGGAGCAGGGGGGAGGAAGGGTGGGGAGTGAGAGAGTGGCTGCATGGCTGACTGAATTTAAATCATGACATTTATATTTCATTAATTGTTTATGCATTTTGTCATCACTACTCAACCATCTAAACCACTGTCCCTTCCTTTTTTATGAAAATGGACATTTTAACAATTTAGTGTTTAAGATCGAAGGCTTATTTTTAGCAGTGTGAATAAAAACTTCTGACAAGAAGGGATTTCTAGAAAAATTATGAATCCCCCAGTACAGCTGACTTAGCTATTCCCATTTAAGTTAAATCGCAAGAGGTTTTTTTTCACTTCTCACTGCCTGCCTCTTTCGCCTGCATTCAGTTATATTGTACTTTCTCTTTAAATGCAGAAAAGATCACTGAAGCTAACAGAAAGCAGATAGAATTAATTTAAACTGTGGGCAGAACAGAATAGAAAAAGCTTGTGTTTTGGTGCTGTTAGCTGCAGAATAATTTGGTATCAGTTAATGAACTCATTAAATAAGCCAAAAATTAATTGTGTCGAAACCTTGCACACTTGTTCTGCCATTCCCATTCTCAAAAAAGTGCTAGAATAAATGTGAAGGAGGAAACTGACAGTATTTATTATCTTTTACATTACATTTACTCAGGAAATGAAGAGGGTTTTTTTACAGCTTCAGATTAACAGAAGCCCAAACCCTCATTTTTTCAGACAAAATAGTTACATTTGCCTTCAGGATGTTTCAAAGTGAAAGTTTCAAAACAGGACCTCCCCTCCCCAGTGCACTTCCCTGAAACAGACTCTTGCTGAAAGAAGCCAATTTAATGAAGTATTATAACTGAAAAAATTTCATGGTTTGACAGCATCTTGTTCCACTGCAGTTTTTACTGAATCAGCTATTGTCAGCCTTCAGGGAAGGAAAACACCTAGAATGAATTATAATAATGTATTTCAGAGCTGGCTCCACAGTAAATGAGGTTTGAGAATTAAGGAGCAATAACTGTTTGGGTGGGGATTTCTTTTAGTTTTGGTGGGGTTTTTTTCTTTTCTTTTTTTTGGGGGGGGAAGGGGGAGCTGGTGGTTTTTTTTGTTTGGTTTTTAGTTTGGTTTTTTTTTTTTTTTTTTTTGTGCAGAAATTACTTTGAAGACCAAAATTCCACCTAGACAGGATGAAAAACTTAACTCAGTTTTCAGTTCCTCTAGGTTGTAGCCTGCCATGTTGTGAAGTGGAAATACAGCCTCCAAGATAACCTATGGATAGCTAAGGACATGAACTTTTTCAATCTTCCTGATCTTTCACGGTTTTCAGTAGTGTTCCCACAGCTGAAGAGCGGCATTACGCCCAGAGAAAATCCGGATCAGGTCAGTGAGCATTGCAAAGGCAAGGCTTGAGACTTACAGCTGCAAAAAAGTACGGAGCTGCCACCTCTAGCTTTGACTCTATACCACCTTTCGTGCAATTAAAAGTGTGAAGGTTTTATGGATCAGGCAGCTGCTGTTGTAAGCTAATTAATTAAATGATTGATTAAGTAATAACTATCAAGCACTAGTTACACAGAGCTACTTAAGCTGTTCATTCTACAGATTCAGCAAAAGCTTGTTACCAATTGCCAGAATCAGATACACCCATGTGGAGCCTGGTACCTAGAGCACATATATATTTTCCTGGTTTTTATCACGACAGCAACTCTCTTGGACATAATCTTTGGATAGCAGTTAAATTTTCTTAGCCAAACTAACATTCCAGCTATATTTAAATAACTCTGCTTCTTCCTCTGCTTTCTGCAGATGTTATTTTCCTCATTGCTGCTTCCCTGTTTATCCACTTCTCATAAAAAGAGTGTTACAGAAACTGGAATAGCTAACACCATTTAGTAACTGTTTTGTTAGTCATTACTGTGTCAACTTCTGGATTTTATGTTAAACTAGGAAAATGCCACAGTCATTCAGTTGAAATAATCATCAAGACTTAGGCTCAGCACACATATGCCAAAGCTTGTTACATCAATAAAAAGAGTTCTGGAAGGGAATCCCCTTAAACACATGCACACACACACATAGCAAAAAATGACCTTTGCTATGCTTTGATTAAGGGCTTCAAGATGAAATAGTCTTTGTCTCAAAAAAAGTTGTAATAATAAGAAATATATCAAATAAGTTAGTCGCCCTAGTAGGTCCTAAATAGTGAGATGGTCTAAGTTTCTGAATAAAATTATATATAAAACTAAAGTCCAGATCAAGGGTGAACCATTTGTGAAGACGACAGATATTTATCTCCAGGTTTATAAACTGAGATTATAAGATTATTTACCTAGTTTATTTTTATTTGATGTTGTTACTAGGTTTATAGCATGTCCTGAGTTTTATCCCTACAACAGAAACATTATTTTTTTCTTTAAATAAATGAACATTTTCATTTAATAAGTTAATTTTTAAAGCCAGATCTCCAAGAAAATTTCAAGTATAACAAGCGTGCAAAGTTTGGTGGGCAATCCATTTTTTTAATGTTTTGAGGTTTTTATCTTTTTGTTTGCTTGTTTGTTTTTTTATGCATGGCATGTAACAGGCTGCTTTTTAGACCTGCCACAAATCTTTTTAAATAATGAGCAGCTGTTTCCTACTGAAAGTCTGACCCAAAATGTAAGTCATACATTGGCGAGTAATTCATAACAAATTATTATAGTTCAGTTCTGTGTATGTGCTTCCTTTAAATAAATACTTACTTGTGGGTGAATTTAATTTTTTAAAAGCCAAAGAAACTAATTTGGATCTCCAGTGCACATATGAACATTGTCATCTGACAAATTCTGTACCCAAACTCCTGATCAGTAGCTTTTAAAGTATGGCTGTTTGTAAACATTTCTATTTTGTTAAGTTCAGCTGTTTTGATAAAACAGTTAGAAAATTTATGTATTTTATTTAATGAACCAAAATCTTATAACGAAATTTCATCTGTGAATAATGTTGTATACCAATTATAGTTTGTTTCTACAAACATTTGGCAATACACAGGTAAAACAAATTTTGCATTAGCATACATGCCAGTGCACTAATTTGCTCATTATTTGCAGCAAGCAGAGAGAAAGGTGTAAGCACAGTCAAAGCAAATGCAATTAAAATGAAAAATTGGAGGAAAATGTGCTATAGATATAAGTGCACTTAGAAAAAAAAAGTCTTGAAAGGTTATTTATTAGAAAAAGTATTTTGTTGACTCTCTTATATTCCTCTTAAAAAAAAAAAATCAATGGCATAGCTACTCATCAGACTTCCATATCACTGTTTAATATTTGAAGTGTAATTGTAAAGAGATGCCAAAATTAGGAAAAAAAAAATCTTCATTGTCAATATTAAAAGCATTGAAACTAGCTGAAAACGCTGGATTCAAAAGATCTGTCATGTTGTCCAAGTATTGCCCTCCAAAACAGAATCAGTCACATGGAGAAACTGTTATAGGCAGATCTGTAGAACTGAAAAAATAATCAAATTGTAATTTGAAAAATACCCAAACATGGCAAACAAAGCTGCTATAATTACTTTATTCATAGATTAGTCATGTTAAATAAGACTGGTTTTATTTACTAAAGACTGTAATTTGTAGCTCTATCAGAATATTTGTATAAATCCAAAATTCATTAGTTTGAACAGCTCTATTACAAAGATGATTTATTAATAGCCTAGCAACTGGGGTGAAACTTAGAAAGAAGGTCTGTGTCTGTTTAATAATGAAGAAGAGAAGCTGCAAATCTTTCATCAT